>OX419204.1:5320586-5604992 GCA_948465475.1 Thalpophila matura | reverse complement strand
TAAGAAAACATTTTTCAAAAATGCATAATTCATTTAACATTCTTAAAAATACGGTTTTTGCGCGCGAGACAGGTGACAAAAAGCCATCTTAAAAATTTGGGCACTGAAAAAAGTAATTTGCATGCTCAAAGGTGCAAGTAGGCAATTACCGGCATGACATTTACTGCCAAAGAGAGCGAGAAAAAACAAAAAAAAACAAAGACCCAGCTCCACTTACGCACATGTTGTAAATATTACATGTTGACATTTATAGCAAACGAAGCGAGCACTATTTACTTTTGACTTCTACAGTGAAAGTTTAGAAAATGTCGCACAAATTGAATTAGCTATTACTATGTTCACTCGAATTTGCTTTTACGACTTTCCTTGTTACTCAACTGTGGAGAAAATTGAAGGTCATGCGTTTCATTTCATCTTATCTACTTTATGGTGAGTATAGACTAAAGCATTTTCTCGAGCATTTTTGTGTAACAAAACGGCGAGCGTGCTCGACATCTGGTTCGTGAAGGGTGATTTTAGCGTGACATTAGAACATATCATAGAGCGGCTCGTTCTTTTGTTACAAGTAAATGCTCTAGTCTATCTCACTCACCTTTAGAGAGGCACAGCGGGATATCTCGCTCAAATCTGGAGCACTCCGACTGGGGAAGTGCCTCCACCTTACAGAACACCACAGCCAAATAACGCTAGTCTTCGGTAGTGTTGTGTGCCTGTGGTGAGTAAGGTCGCCAGAGCTCCTGAGGATGCGCTGTGTTGACAGCGGGGGACCTGCTTGTCCCCTAAGCTGTCGGCACAGCGTAGTTTACGGTAACCACTTACCATCATGCAGACCGTACGTAAGTTTGCCACCATCGTGGTATAAAAAAAAAACCGGACAAGTGCGAGTACCTATGCCTCGCGCCCTAAGGGTTCCGACATAAGACCATAGATGGCGCTACTGCATACTTCCAATTGGCGCCATCTATGAGCAGCTGGCTCCATTTATGATCCGGTGACTGACGGCGGACAACAAAGTGATCCTATAAGGGTTCCGTTTTTCCTTTTGAGGTACGGAACCCTAAAAATAAAAAAAAAGTGAAGTAAATTATTTAGAGATTTTCCGAGCGCGAGACCCGAGCGGGATTTGTACCCGCAACTTCTGCCGTACCGTCGCGTTAATTAGAAAAAAAAAACGTTTAATTAATTTTAATTAGGTAATAGTCTGAGAGTTAAATTAAACCTTTCGGAGTAGGTTTAATTTCACGATTTAAATACATACTAAAAAAAACTGCCACTTTTTTTTAAATAATGATAACAATCATTCTTTGTATTAAAACAAATTAATTGTATACATACTTGAGAACTATGTTTCTGTTACAATTTGTGTAAAAAAACATTCTCATGTTTATACAAGAGTTCAATGTAGATAGTAAAAAGTACGCCTATTGTATGAGACCTCATTTCGATGTAAATTCTCAAGTAAATAGTTAACTGGTGGTTAACTGTCTGAAGGTTATGCTGTACTTGCCCAGGCCAGACACCGATGGGTGACCATTTGTTCTTAGACCTACTTATCTATGGACTCGGCAAAGCCGGGTAAACCGGTTGACAGGATATGGCCATTTAAAACTAATTCATGCGCGACAGCTGTTATTTTGTATTGGTATTTTGAAAATGGTAAAATTGTGTAATTTCCTTTTGTAAAAGGCGGTCTGCTACTTCAAATCTGCAAAACCACGGAATTTCCTATCACATGTAAGTACAAATGTATGCACCAACATGGTTTTATTTATGTACAATCTGTAAGCATGTATCTGTGTGTGATTGTCAAATTTTCGTAGGTGCTATACGTGTTCACCTCGCCCCCCGGAAAAAGTGGCGGGAAATGTTATTCGGTGATCCGCCGCTTGGCATCTCTAAAGGCTAAATTCTCAAAGCCATTTGTTACACATTGAGATTTATTTATGCTTCGGAGAACAAAAAGATAAAAAGCCTATGTGTTATTCCAGACTATAATCTGTCTGTGTGCCAAATTTCATCCAAATCCGTCCAGCCGTTTCAGCGTGAAGAAGTAACAAACATACACACACGCACAAAATTTCGCATTTATAATATTAGTGTGATACTTAGGTCTATGGTCCTAAGTATTTCAAGCAAGTTAAGGAAAAAAAAATATGGCCTCTGCATAAAATATTTTTTCCCATTAATCGGGTAAAAGCTTAAAAGTTGACATCACTGTTTCTTTCATGCACACAAGCTGCATCGTTGTACATAATTTATGATTCAACGAGCCATTGATTTTAGGTAGAGGAGAATCTAGGTAATCAAAGACTTAATACAGTGCTTTAGTTTAGTGTGAGTGACAAGTGACGAATAACAGTCTTACATTGAGGGTGTTTTTTTATTTTTTTTGAGGATGGGAAATCTTCAAATGACCCCTCCCGCTCTGGGCGGAGCGGAAGGGAGTGTCAGACTCTTACTGACTAAAACCCTCCCGTGTTCCTTCCTTTGCCCTTTATGTTCCGGGTCAGCGGTAGTGTGCGTCATTTTTAACGTGTGGGAGATCTCTATATTTACAAAGGAGCGTTTGTAGTTGTGTTGTGACGCACCGCACCCTGCTCTATAAGTGGTGACAGCGGTTCCCGTACAAATTTTCTAAGACGACGTAAATCTCCTTGTTTGATGTTATTAAATATGAGTTTATACTCATATTTAATAACATCAAACAAGGAATCTAAAAAATCTCTTATACGTATAAGAGATTTTCAAAAACAACTGACACAGGCAGGGTTTGAACCCGCGACCTCTGCCTCATCTAGGCATCGCTCTAACCAACTGAGCTACAGTGTCATGCTTGAGTCAGTTCAAATTAGAAACCTCGTTTTACGCCTCTTATTTTGTTGGTGACGTCTATCGGAGACTAATTACAGACTCCAACTCAATGCCTCTAACTTTGCAGTTAGAAGGTCATCGATACGATGTTACCCATCTCCTTTTAGTATTTCTATGACTAACCTTGCCCAATGAAGTCTCCGCAGAATACTGGATGTACAATTATGATTGTATCGTGAGACTATCGGGTATGCGTTTCTAACACGCTCTGTTTAACAAATAGGTGCACTTCCGTCTGCTCGCTAGTGTAGGGTGGGAGTACCAGTTGTCATCCCTCTGGATTTTATAAAAAAAACATTATAAAAAAAATTGGTATGTGAAGAAGTTGGAAGTTGTGGTCGAAAATTGTTGGAAGGTGTAGTTAAGTAGTGGTTATCGCTGACGGTGAGAGTGTGGTCCGTAGTTTTAGGCTCTTAAAATCAGGGAGTTTTTTATAGCGAAAAACTGTAAATTTCAACGTCATAAGCTTTTACTTTCCAAATTAAACTAAGACAGTGCTAAGAAAGAAAATATCGTAAAGAAATATCTAATTAATAAAATAAAAACATGTACCTATATCACCTATCTCTAATGGCCTTTCCCAATAACCGATCGATATCGACTCTTTCCCCTACTAGACCTAGATTTATCTATCAGTTATTGGGAACGGCCATGAGTCAATCTAGTGTTTCTCAGACAAATGAATGTAATGTTCTTATGAGAAATAAAAGTCTATAACCAGAATGTATAGTCTAAAATAAAAACATGGTAAGCAAGCGCGGTTATCAATTACCTATCTCGTTTTTGGTTCTTAATGCAACCAAATTCAAAAAAATAAAACAAACAGTGTATAAAAAATAATGTGTCAACATAAAGAATGGACGAGAACCGGTGCCTAAACCCCACTTGAAAGATCAATGAGCGTGAGTGATTGTAGATGATACGAAATACATATAATAATGTTTATAATTTACTTAACTATCTACAGAATATCTTGAACTTAGCAATAATAGCAGATTATTCACCAAGGGGATAAGGCAGTGTCTCATATCACGGGCGCCATATTGAATCCTGAGTGCAGCGAGGGACTTTAGAGTTAACTCCCGAGCTAGGCGAGAGAGTTAAGAGAGGGAGCTAAGGGAGGGAGAGAGATCTTTATATTCACAAGGAGCGCTTGTAATAGTGTCGCAAATTGTTCTAAAAGTTGTTCCCGTACTCATTTGCTATGATGGCATATCTCCTTTTTTCTATTATCTAAGTTACAGGCACATGAGACATTGCGATGCCTCTGGTATTGCAGATGTTCAAAGGCGTAGGTGACCACTTAGTATCATGGGCGTAGGCAGCCATGAGCTCAGGGTGGGGCAACAGTCTTAAATAATATTTAACTAGTAAACTATATCCGCGGTTAGATCGCATTTTTTTTGTGACGGCTGTCGAGTGTGAACTTTGTTACGGATACCTATTAAGGGTCAGCACCATGTAAAAGGCTTACGGGAAAACCATAACTTTATATAGAAAAGGTAAAGTAGTAGCTACGAAAAAAAAGATCTGACTAGCTAAAGAGTTTCACTAGTGGCTAAGGAAATCGTGTTGAGAATAAACATTATAGATTAATTAAAAAAAAATATTGAAAAAGTGGAAAAAGCACTGCCGTAGAACCATAACTTTAGCGTAAATAAGAACAAACACTTGATGAAATTAACTTAATTATAGGCTACAAAGAACAGAGTAGTAGCTGATTTTTTTTTTCCATATCAATACTTCTGTTTTGTGTAAAAAAATCGCAAACTTGCTGAATTTTTCTGAATTATAATTTTTATTGATATTTCGGGAAAAAAAGTCAAAAGAATTGCGATTTTTTTAAACTAAACGGAAACATTGTTATGTAAAACAGAAAAAAATTGCGGGTTCTCTGTTCTTTATTGTGTCAAATTCATAAAATTTTCATTTCAAAGTTATGAAAGTATGGCAGGGCTTTTTTGCACGTTTTTAGAGATTTTCAATTTTTTTTTTTACATTCATCTACAAGGTTTATCCTTAAACCGATTTTTTTAAAGAGTAGTCAAACTCTTCAGCTTATCAGACGTTTTTTTTCGTGGCTACTACTTTACGTTTTATATATAAACTTATTGAAATCCCATAACACGATTTGCCGTAATGCACCCTTAAGTATTGTAGCTAGATCCTATCCTATCATTTACTTTACATATCCTAGATCATTTACTTTTCTTAGTTTGGTTACCTTACACCTGACTGACCTTACAGGTCAGAGCCAGGGTGGGGCAAGAGCCCCACCCTGCCCCACCGTGGCTACGCCCATGCTTACTATCAGATGGGCTGTCTACTTATTTGCCGTTAAAAAACCTCGCTCAAATCTGAAGCAGCCCGACAGGGGAAGTTCCTCCACCTGACAGAATACCACAGCCAAATAACGCTACTCTTCGGTAGTGTTGTGTTCCTGTGGTGAGTAAGGTCGCCAGAGCTCCTGAGGATGCGCTGTGTTGACAGCGGGGGACCTGCTAGTCAGCTGTCGGCACAGAGAATCCTCATTTTAAGGGGTCGGCAACGCGCATGTGGTGTTTGAGGTTCCAAGCGATTCATAGGCTACATACAGTAAACGCTTACCATCAGCGAGCCGTATGCCTGATTTCCTCCATCGTCCTATAACAAGTGCGGGTACGACTCGCGCTCTAAGAATTCCAAAATATGCAATAGAACCATCTATGTTGCTATTACATCATAGTAGACATATCCACCCTTACCACAAAAAAGATAAACCCGTGTTAAACGCGAATGCTACCAAAAATAATACGCATCTGTTTTAAGTGCGTATTATTATTGGTAGCATTCGTGCTATGCAATGCTACCAAAAATAATACACACTTGTTTCAGTCAAGTTAGTGCTAAAACAAGTGCGTATTATTTTTGGTAGCATTCGTATTGAACACGTGTTTATCTTTTTTGTGGTACGGCCCATCTTATCTTGATCAAAGATAGCGCTATTGCATAATTCTAGTGGCGCCATCTATGAGCAGATGGCTCCACTCATGATCATGACAGACGGACAACAAAGTGATCCTGTAAGGGTTCCGTTTTTCCTTTTGAGGTACGGAAACCTAAAAAAATGTTATCTTATAAAAATCAAAAGTAAAAGAAGCACATGACACAGTTTCCCTTTCTTGCTTACAAAACCATGGACAACCAATTACCAAACCTTTTTATTCTTAATTAAAAACAAAGAAAGTTTTCGTTGTGTTTAACTGTACTTGTTGTAAAAGATAAAGTCTACCTTTCGTATATGGAAAGTGTAACAATTTTTTTTTTTTACAATTACTGTGAAAGACAAAAGAAGTGTACGAACTGACAGATTTAAATTAATATTAAAATTATAGAATGATTCACATATAAAGTCTCTTCGACGTTATGTTGGCTTCCCTGTGTGTCGTGTTACTCCTGTCTAGATCTTAACTTAATTTATGTTTTTTGTAAATTTATGTGTTAAAGTAATGCCTGGGACACTGTTTAGGCGAGTAACTAACGTACGTATAGCTAGCTACCTAAACGTAAGTCAAGCAGGTCTATTTTTTTGCAAAAATCCTGCTAATTAGAATAAATTCATCCTTATCGCCCTGAACATATGGTTCTTCGAGTAAGATTGGATCGGACGTTGACCCGAATCCGGCTCGAAGGACCATTATGTTCAGTTTAAAAAGTCATGAAATTGGTACTGAAAAAAAACTTCCAACACCGTTAAAAACGTTATAACATATTGACATTTATCGGAGCCAGGAGCATCGAAGGGAATTTATATGTGAAATGCTCTATACTCGTTTTGATTATCAGAAACTCCGAATATTTAATCGATTTAAACCACAGATTTGCTCAATCGATTTCAGCTTAACATTCTTCCTATAAATGGCTATTCTGAATTATTTAAAGCCGAGGCAAATTGGTCATTTAGTATGCGTGACTCCGTGAAAATGAGAGTCACTTTCACTCAGTGACGTCACGGCCAGTTTTTGTATATTACAGTTGGACATGTCATCGGTTTTCTATAGTTCGGTTAAATTGCTTTGTTGTTATGTCATTGCGTCTGTGTTACGGTTTTTTGGAATGGGTATAAGCAGAGCTAAAGGTGCATTTGTAACTAGATTTTGTAAATGCAAGCGGCTGTTGATTGTGGGGTCTTCAGTTTGATTCCGAGTCAAGTTTTTTATACTATACTACGATGGTGGCAACCAGACGTATGACCCGCCTGATGGTAACCGGTTACCGTGGCCTGTAAAACGCTTGTAGCACCGAGAATCACATGCGCGTTGTCGACACTTTAAAATGAGGACAAGCAGGTCCCCCGCTGTCAACACAGCGCATCCTCAGGAGCTCTGGCGACCTTACTCACCACAGGAACACAACACTACTGAAGAGTAGCGTTATTTGGCTGTGGTATTCTGTAAGGTGGAGGTACTTCCCCAGTTGTGTTGCTCCAGATTTGAGCGAGATATCCCGCGGTGCCTTACCTTTCATATAATAATTACCTACTTAATAGTAATTATCTACATAATAATAATTACCTACATAATAATAATTACCTAATTACCTTGAGGCGAGGTGACGGGGAGTAGCGACCCCGCGGTACCTGAGTGCTCTAGGGAGAAGTCACCGTTCCTCACCTTCGGCTTGCCTTAATTGGCTGGTCGGAGTGAACACTGACGAGGAACAGGTCTCCCGCCTCTGGCTTGCCTTAATTGGCCGTCCAGAGTGGAGTCGCTAGAGCAGAACCCCACTGCTCGAAGGGTGGATGCTGAGCGTAAGTGGTGAGTGGGCCAGTGATGCCGGTCCCCCAGGGAGCAAATGATCTGAGTTTAAAGTCCAGCAAAGCCTCTCCACCCTTCAGCCGCTCGCGTTTCTGTTGCCCCCTTGTTGCGACTCGAGCAACTATTTTCGGGGGGCCCAGTTAGTGAGTTGGCAAGTCTCCTTCTGCCATTATTACATGTTAATATACATTATTCCGACAGGCGCCATAGGTTCCCATAGTTCCCCAAAACCAACCCACTACCATCCCATCACAATGGCCCAAGTAGTTTTTCTCCACATGTTTGCAATAGTTCTGCACAGCTGGGGTTTGTCCTTGGGTGCATTTATATAGTGCATACAGGGATAATCGCCAGCTGTGTCACCATTACATTTTATATATTTTAAGTTTGTTGTAAAGGGCCTCTACGTGTTGGCTTCGGCACCACTCACGCCTTCGAAAGGTCCGGGACTTTGTAAAGTCCCGTGCAACAAAAATAATAATTACCTACATGAAAAAATCAAACTTTCACTTAGGCCGACATAAATAGACCTTACTAGGACGTAGGTACTTTGGCTAAGCGATATCGTTATCACTGTCGCGCAACTTGCAAGCAAGACAGAGAGGGGAACAAGGAACATAGCTTAGCCAACGTACGTGCTAAGTAGTGTTTATTTATCTCGGCCTTAGTATCCACTTAATAGGTACTAGCTATCACTTACCAAACCCTTTCCAATGCCAAGTTAGCATTACACTTACTATAATCATAAGAACTTTATTTGGCGTACAGCCAAAACGAAGCTTTCTCGAAAACCATTGAACTTGACTCGATAGTAAATATGTCCGAATACATTCGAAAGTAGCGACTCGATTTGAATTTTAAATCGATCATTATACTAGTCAGTGGGGCCTTGACCCACAGCTTTTCGGAGCAAATCCTCATAGCTTGCCGTAGATTAATTAGGTTTTTTTATGTTGAACGACCTAACTTGACGACCGATCTATAGAGTCGATCCAGGCAAGTCGTAACAGATTGCAGCCCCGGATCTTGAATTATTTCGAGCCGGAGCAAAAACGGAAATATTGCGCCCCCGCCCGACAATATTTTTACGATATACCTACTTTTATCATCATCATCATTTCAGCCATAACACCTCACTGATGGTGACGGACATAGGCCTCCCTCAAAGAACGCCACTTAAGGACCGGTCTAGCGATGCTCGTTACGATTACTACGCTTGGTAGACGAATACACTATTCCGTGTATTCGTCTACCAAGCTTGAATTCGCCGCCCTCTGAATTTGCCACCTGGGGTACGGGCCCCGGCTTCCCCCCCTTAGATCCGGGGCTGACAGATTGGCACGCCCAACTTACCCATCAGAAGCCCAATTCTAAAATAAAATGAGTTCCGATTTGGTTTCGATATTAATCTCAATGCCATTTATGTCAGAAATGGTATTCTCTTATCCGTTTGACGTTGTCATTTAGTACCATTTGTGACATTTAAGGCATTGAGATTATATCTAATCCAAATCGGAATTATATTTTGAACATTCCTATTTACGAGAATTGGCCTTCAGGGGTAGGTTGATTGCATGCGTCACTTTTGAAAAGTATGATTCACAATCCAATAACTCTATAGCTCAAATTTGCACAAACTGTGCGCCTAACGGGTTTGAACCCCCGACACTACTTGTACCTAAGTCGGGGCCGCTCCCACCTGGCCACTACTGCTCTCTTTTGTAAGCATACAACATGATGATGTAGATCTTCGCTATGCTCTACAATAAAATAACATTAAACAAACGCAATTAAACACTTTCATCTCGAAACTAAACACAAACGTGTGTCGATTACAAACTTACAAAATTCATGTTCAACAACCAACAAACGACCTAAAAATCATCTCTTTATATGCACTAAGATACAGCAGAACCAATTCGAAAGTGTACAAACTCGATTAGAATTTGAAATCGATTCGGACAACATCGATTAGTATTCGACACATGTTGTGATCGACACACATTGTATCCTGATCAATTTTAACGATCCTTCCGGTATCAAAACGTGTAAGCATGTTTAGTTTTTAGAGTTGACGAGACGAAAACGTGACGATTATTATAAATTAGCACTTTGCCAGTGACTTTTTCCGCGTGACCCACAGGAATTGTGAATTTTTTCGCGACAAAAAGTAGCATAAAGCACTCAGGGATAATGTAGCTTTCTATTGATGAAAATAATTTTCAAAATCTGATCAATAGTTACGGAGATTACCTCAACCAAACCTTAACAATGTTAATACCTAATCATTAAAACTGAATATTAACGTGTGGTCTACGCCTGTAGTAGATTTTTACAGTTCGCAATTACTTAGGGATGAAATAATCCCTTCCACTAAATTGTCCTACCTCTATGGAAAAATCAAAAGAAAGTAATAATTTACTTAAATAAACAAGAGAAACAGATAAACGTAACGTTTACATTGCTAGACAGAAAAAAAAGAATACTCGTACAATAAAGAATAAATAAATAGACAATAGTAAAAAAAGGACAGAAAAAAAACAATGACAGAAAAAACATTACGTATATCTGTGGCTTCAGATGGGTATCCAGTTCAGCATTATGCTAGATTTTAAACGATTACTAGCACTGATTAAAAACGTGAAACTACTTAAGTATTTTATTTATTTATTTATTTTATTTTATTGATTTACACGGCATATACACACCAATTACATAAATCAAAGTACAAAATTATAATAATTACAAACATAGACTGATAATAGAAATTATTCAAATCTTATTATTTTCCAAAAAAAGTAAGCATATAACCATTAAATTGGCGAATTTATTATAGAATAGATCGAAGTCCGGGTTGGCTTCCACGAGCTTATTTAGTGCGGTCAATACGCGCGGTATGGGAGATGCAGCATGGGCTGCAGTCCGACATGAAGGCACGTCTAGCAGCCGATGTTTTCTGCTACGGAGATAATTATTCGGTGCGCAGAGTCGAATCAGCTCATTATAATATGTAAAGATCGTCTAATCTAAAATTGAACGCCCGCCCCTCTCATTTGTTTAGTGTATAGATAGACGTAATACACACCAAATTGGTCTTCGTCATAGGCGAGTCAAAGATCACAGTAAAATCTCTGCACGCACACAAGTAAAGTGTTGCAATAAATATTTCCTCTCACACATTAAAACAATCACGATTAGTGGAGGGGCGTTAAGTTTTACACGATCTTTACCTACGTACTTACGTAACAACGTACTTTTTGCATGGTCATTAATCGTTACAAAACAAATCGTATCGTTAACGTCTCGTGAGAAATAAACAACTATTTTGTGCCATCATTAATTTCTAGACGGCGGGTCAAATTCTTGACTCTATTTATGTCTTTATTTATGTCATAAATGACTGACATGATTCACTTCAACATTCCTTCAAATGAAATAGAAAGTGGTCGTTTTATGTCTAGAAATAATGAATAGGCATAAGCTGTCGCCATTTTTTTATCTACCGACAAATTTTTGCTGTCTCGCAGACTAGTTTATGAACGCGGAATTCTTTTACTAATTATTTTGTGTCCGCGACAGCTTAATTGAGCCAATTTGCCAATTAGCTCTTTTTAATCGCCTTCAAAAAACATTATTTATTCGTCAAGTTTCCTTAGTTTTATGTTTGGCTGACGACGATTACCGTATGGTTTGAGTCGGTCCTTTAATGACCATAGCATTTTCGTTAATGGTGGGTTTTCTCAAGGATTCCACGTGAATAATTTCCACATGAATGAAGACTGCCGACAGTTACAATCTGGGTGTCATCAAGTCACGAGTGAATCGGTTTCTTCTAGGCAAGCGTGCTTCATCGCAGACCGCATCATCGCTTAACATCAGGCGAGATGGCGGTCAAACGCAAAAAAAAGACTGATAACAAAATACTCAGCCAAATAATTACAGTGCTGATAAAACTGACACCAAAATACTCGCCAAATATATAATTAGAGTGCTGAAAAGACTGACATCAAAATAGGTAACAGCCTAATAATTACAGTGCTGATATAACCAACACCAAAATACTGAGCCAAATAAGTGCCGTGATAATGACATCAAAATATTTAGCCAAATAATTAGTGTTGATAAGCCTGATATCAAAATACTCAGCCAAATAATCTTATTAGAGTGTTGATGAGCCAGACATCAAAATATTCAGCTAAATGATTAGAGCGCTGATAAGACTGACTCCTCTCAGGATGAGAGGGATTAGGCCATAGTTCACAGGCCGTCTAAGCGTGGGTTGGCAGACTTCACACACCTTCAAGAACTTTACGAAGAACTCTCAGGCATGCAGGTTTCCTCACGATGTTTTTCCTTCACCGGTATTGCAAGTGATAATTAATTTCTAAAGGCACGCTTCCATTAGGCAAGTCTTGCATGCAAGTATGACGTCACATTTGCAATTTGTATAGTGAAGCCACAGTTTGCAAACAAGTTGCAACTGAAAGTTGCAATTCAAATCACTTGCACACAAGCGTGACGTCATACTTGCATGCAAGACTTGCCTAGTGGAATCGCGCCTTAATACGCACATAACTTCGAAAATTCAGCGGTGCGTGCCCCGGGATCGAACTCGAACCTTTCGCCGTGGGAGGCGCATGGTTATACCACTAGGCTATCACTGCTATACTACACCAAAATAGTCAGCCAAATAATTAGTGCTGATAAAACTGACACCAAAATACTCAGCCAAAGGTTAGATCTCAGATCATAGAAACAAGGGAGAATCAATAGTGCCAAGGCGCTATTGAGCTTGACGCTTTAGTTTGATCACATTGACCATAATTAAAACGTACACGCTGGCGACGGACCGAACGCGATCGATGATATAAATACAGTGTTTAATGAGTGACGAATAACAGTGTTAGATTGAGGGTGTGCGGAATTTTAATGTGTGGGACGTCTTTAAATTCACAAGGAGCGCTTGTAGGTAATTGTGTCGCAAACTGTTACATACACACAACTCCTTTTTTCTATGATCTGAGGGTTAGATCAAGTTGATTTTAGAAGATCTAGGGCCGATTCCACAATGTCCAGACTAGAACTTTCGAAGGGATATACTCTAATATACCTATTATCATAATAGTTTTGAAAGACCACCACTGCTGGATATAGGCCTCCCCTAGCATCGCCATCATAACCAATCTCTAAATTCAAATATGAATTAATGGTTAATTTTTAATGGTTATATGCCTACTTTTTTTGGAAAATAATAAGATTTGAATAATTTATATCAGTCTATGTTTGTAATTATTATAATTTTATACTTTGATTTATGTAATTGGTGTGTATATGCCGTGTAAATCAATAAAATAAATAAATGAAAGAGAATTTGTATGAAATTATCTGCCAGATAAGTTCACCTGAACTTATCAGGTGGTGAAATAGATTACTAGTCTACTTAAACATCAAATCAACGCCATGTAGAACAGTATGGTATAGATTACAAATCTTCATTTTATGCAAAATTTGTTCATCGTATAGTAAGAATAACGGTCGCCCTCTATACTTGCGAATTTAAGAAGTAAGGTGCGTTGCACATCACTAGCTATAGGAGAGGGCGATATTAAAGCGATTTTTTTCCCTATTTTGGTTTTTTATTAGCTGTATAAGTAGAAATAAATCCTAATAATATTATAAATGTGAAAGTTTGTGATGATAGATGTATAGATGGATGTTTGTTACTCTTTCACGCAAAAACTACTGAACGGATTTTGATGCAACTTTACAGTAATATAGCTTAATATACTATTACATCACTAAGCTGCCTTATAAACCAAAAATGCGGGCGAAGTCCCGGGCAGAAGCTAGTCATTATAATCCCACCGCAATTTATTTAATAATGTTGTAATTGTTTTTTAATGCTATCAATTTAACATCATCTCATAGCTTTGATTACCTAACAAGCTTTAATAATCTTTAACCCATTTATTAATAAGACACACAAGTTTGCGAGTTAATACATACACGATAATTTGTACAATACACGATTGATACATATTCTGACGAATTTGTGTATAATAAGTGCATTGAGGTTAGTAGAGCGATCGGCGAAGACGAAATACCGCTTTACGCAAGACTAGCACTTTTCCGCGACTTCATCCGCGTGGCTCACAGGAACTGTACATTTTTTCGGGATAAAAGGTAGCCTCATATCACTGTTACTCAGTGATAATGTAGCTTTTTATTGGTGAAAAAATGGTTAAAATCGGTCGAGTAGTTTCGGAGCCTATTCGGTACAAGCAAACAAAAAATCCTTCCTCTTTATAATATTAGTATAGATTAGCATCGATTTATAGACGAAATAGTTGATAACATAACATTGAGAGTTACGGCACAGCGGGATATTTCAAGCAACCCTGGAGGTCAAATCTGGAGCAACCCGACTGTGGAAGTACCTTATCCTTACAGAATACCACAGCCAATGATCGCTACTCTATGGCTGTGTTGTATTCCTGTGGTAAGGTCGCCCGAACTGCTGAGGATGCGCTGTGTTGACAACGAGGATCTGCTTGTCCCTTAAGCTGTCGGCACAGTGAATCGTCATTTTAACTTATTATACTAACACTATAAGTCAAAGTCAAAAGTCAAAAACATTTATTTCAATTAGACCATTTACAGGCACTTTTGAAATGTCAAACAATATTACAATAGTTGTCAGTCGGTTTGTCCGTTAGTTGAAGCTAGTTGTCCGTTCCAAAACGTAGATTCCTATGGAGAAGAACGGACAAGAAACTCCATGGGTACTCTTTTTCAATAAATTCTGTTACAATTTCTTTGATTACAGTGATGCCCTAATATGTGAGAACTATGTTTAGTAAGGTACAAAATAATAATAATATCAACTAGACAAGTGAAAAAACATTGTTTAGGCAGTCAAGAGGCAGTATATGGATCTATGGTCTGAAATAAAGAATTATTTATTATTATCTAAGTAGGTACTCGGTGTTGCTAATGTTTCATAGTTGAAGTTTAGTCTTATTCAGAGCAACATTTGAAAAAAGAACGGTTTTTAACTAATTTAGTAATTTTTTTTCATCAGTCAATCAGTTGATCGGTTCAATTCGTACGGATACACGAAAAATTTTTGGCAGATTTTTTTATTTGACCCCTAAAAGAATTGCTCAACATACAAATATGGCACGGTTACAGATTAAATTCTTGCATAAAATCTGTAATTTCTTCTCAAAAAAGTATACTAATATTTTACCATCCTGATTAAAAAGATCCTTCCCTCACGTTGGACATCAAATTAGAAAGATGCGAAATCCGCCAGTCATCTAACAGCAATCGATTTGGCTCGACGGGGGAAACTCAGAAAGTGTCACACACATGTAAGCTACAATTTACTCAGATGGGGAAATCTAGGCAATACTCTCGCGTGCTTAGATTTTAAACACTGCCTTTGCAACTCACAATGAATAAGTTGTTAAGTTCTTTAGTATTTTCTTCCCAGAAATGTAATTTTATTGCAAGATGTTGACTTGGTCATTGTATACGGAAATTTATGGTTTATAAACATGTCAGTATACAATAATGAATTGGTCATACGAGTGAAATGGTCGGATAATTGCTCAGAGATATAAACAGGTAGACGAAAGAATTATAAGTCCCGGCAGCAGTTATGAGCAGAAACTTCACCTGCGCATTAGCTAACTAGAAGACGGGGGGCGCCGAGGCTGCACGCGATTGATTCGTCAGTCGATGCTCGTCGTCTAATTGGACCATTCTCTATTACGTATTGTCAACTGTATATTGTCTATTGGGCCGAAAATGTACATGCACGATCTGTGCTCATAACTGACGCCGGTACCTATACCTACAGTTAAAAAACAGAATAGATTTAACATTCAAATGATACAAAGTCTTGAAATATGAAATGAAGGAAAGTATGAGATAATTTTGTGTCAATTTTAATGGTTTGTAAAAGCGAGTGTTAACCAATATTTGTCACTGATAAAAAACACAAAAAGGTATTCAAAAAACCGTGGTGACCTCAGATCATAGAAACAAGGAGATGTGCCAAGGCGCTATCGAGCTTGATGCCTGATCTTGAGCAAATTGCTCATATTAAAAACGTACGCGCTGGCGACGAACCGAACACGATCGATGGTATAAATACAGTGTTTTAGTTTAGTGCTAGTGTTGAGTGACGATTAACAGTGTTAGATTGAGGATGTGCGGAATGTTCAATGCGTGGGAGATCTTTTTATTCACAAGGAGCGCTTAATTATGCGCGTAATTGTGTCGAAAAATGTACTAAAAGTGGCATCAGTTGTTCCCGTACTAATTTGCTATGATATCTCCTTGTTTCTATGATCTGAGGTGGTGACAAATAACTTTTGTTCTACGACGTTCCCCAAAAGTTAATACAATTAGAGATTTCACAAAATAGATATTGCACGTGCTTCCTAAATAACCAAAAATTCTTTCTCTTTCACAGAATCAAGAAAACTCTTCGGAGGCTACCGGATAACCCCCACATACTGCAAAGCTTCGCGCGCCGCAAAATACAACAGAGGCAACACAATATGCATGTTCAACCATGAGTGTTACCAGCGGGGGGGAGAGGTGGTGGGGGCTTGCATGGACGGCTTCCTATTCGGGGCTTGTTGCCAACTCAAATCTGACAGCCAGTCACACATCCCCAAAGGCCCCGGAGTCGTCATGACGAGCTACCTCGACTACCCAGAAGCGACTGAAGGCGAGGATTATGACGCAGAAGAATTAAGTGCTTGGCATAACAGTTATAAGCCTGTAGTTACTCCAGGGTATAAGCCTGCTGATAAAACATCAGCAACAACGTTTAAGCCTGAAGATTTGAGTACTGAAGGGGAACACGCTGAAATGATATCTGAAGGATTAACGCAGATCACAAATACTTTACTCAGTTCACCTCCCAAAGATAGTAACGGTATTATTTATATGAAGCCGAAACCTGATTATTATACGCATAGCAGTATAGACCACGGTGGTCCAGATACAATTCTGGTACACACTAATGGTTCTGTAGTGGATACGGTTGTGAGACCTTCGGATTTCAATATCCAGCTGTCGTCGATGCAGACGAAACCTACAGTTGCCCCGAGCACTTCAACAACGGAGCCTCCAAAGACGATATCGACACATCGACCAATCAAGCCAATCTTCAGGCCAAAACCTTCGACTTCAACGGAGAATTACATTAAGATTTCAGCAGTGACGAAAGACGTACAGAATGTTCCAGAATTATCGTCTATTAATAGTATTATTCAGATGCTTAATGATAGTACGCCCAGTATGAATGAAGATGTGACTCCATCTATTGATGTTATGGAGACGAAATCTTCTCCAGCACCGTCGTATTCCTACACGTATCCAAGTTTCTCATCCACCGGTCACTACGTCACCCTTAAACCTACATCATTGTCAACGTATTTGACGAAGAAACCTGCGCCAAGTAAAAAGCCGTCATATGATTACGTGCATACAACTCCAAACAGCTTGCCACAGGATGATAAACCATCATCTTACTTCTCTTCGCCAAGCCCTAGTCAATCTACTAGTCAAGCTATTGATGCCTTCAATAGATATCCTACAGATCCCACTGATTTTGGAGACTTGTCTACCTTCAGTTATGTTAGTTCTACGACCACTTCTAGACCAACACCTCCTAAGAGACCTCCATCTACCAGCTACGTTACTGGAGCCAGTCCCATCCGAAGACCAGCGATTCCTTCAAATGTTGTAACTTATGATGCTGACACATTCTCAAGTGTGACACCAACAGTTATTGTGTTGAATGATATACACACAACAAAAACACCTCTAGATCCCGATGAAACTCAATTCGTTGAAATATCCCAAGAGCCATTCAAGAAACCCATAAGTCAGATCACTGTTAACAACCATATTGCTGCAACTAACAATATTTATATGGGAAAACCATCTTACCCATCTTCCTCGTCGCCTACAGTAGTTATTACTCCAAAACCTGGACTTATAACTACTCCATACCCAATAAAAGCTTCAATAGGTACAAGACCTGCTCCTATTTTGACCAGTCCAATAATGGAATATACTGAAGCACCAACCACGAATAAACCAGAAATGCAGACATCGCCTGATGATTTAATAAACTTCCCACCAGTTAGGAACCCGATGTTAAACGCTTCGGGATCAAACCCATCTTTATACAATACAAGCATTTCTATGTCTGACAGTGAACTAGACATACTCCATGACGTGGAATTCACGACACCAACATGGGAAATGGATGAGAAATTGAACGACAAAATGAATATATTCGTGAACAAAATCGTTGGCAACCTTCAAGGTACATTCCAAGAACTACACGATATAGTAATATTGGGCAAGAAACCAAACGAAACTGTCGTCCGAACGACGACGACGAAACCGAAAAGAACGCCGCCGACGACCAAAAGACCGTTTCTGACGACCACAAAGAAACCACTGAGGTTGACCACGACGAAATCGACGACTCGAAGGCCGGTGAAGACGACAAAGAAGCCCACACGGTTGACCACGCAGTATCGACGGCCAACCACAACGCAGCCGCCGACCACGACCGCCGCTACGAAAAAGCCGGTAAAGTTAATTATATAAAATTATGAAGCATTCTTATACTTGACATTATAGGTATGAGATTAGGTATTCCTAATCTCAGAGACTTCGGAAATATGGAAAAACTACGAATGTTGTATGATGGTGCCAAACTAAATGATATTCCTCCTATTAGAATGAATACAAAAAATATACTTATGAATCTGTTTGCTTGAATATTATTGCTTATTATATTTATCCTCAAAAACAACTATTAAAAATATAGCAAATATAGCAAAATATAGCATATACCCAGAAAATATAGCAAACTTTACTGAATACACCATATTTTATTCAAACAGGTGCGTCGTCTTTTTATTTCTAATATTTTCAGGTGACAACCACAAAAAAGCCGAAGCCGACGAAGAAAGTGACGACGACCACACAAGCAGCCACCACGACCACAGAACTGTCAGATGAGTTGACCACAGAAAACTATGCCGACAGCCCTGTAGATTATAATGACAGGAATTGTAAGTATTTGGACCTTTCACCATTTTAAAATAATGATTCTCATTAGCTAAACAATATTTCTTATCTCATTTAGACACAGACTAATGAGAATAACTTAGTGCTTTAGTGAAAAGATAAGACCGTCAGCCATCAGCAAGTCATTACCTTTGCGGTGATCTAGTTTTCACGCAGATGAATTTTTCAAACATAAGAAGTTTGGGAATGAAGATACGAAGTGGAATGTTCCTCCACTGAAAAGGGAAGATCCTCCAACCAGACCATTGGCTTAGAGTAAGACTATCTCTTTCGTCATTGGTCAAAATGATGTCATTTGGGCCCCAAGTCTGCTAATGCAATTATCATAATCGTGTCAGAATGGTCTCTAAATGACATCGTTTTGACCAATGACGAAAGAGATAGTCTTACTCTAAGCTAATGACCGCTTAGGTTATGACCGTAATAGTGTCATTATGACATCATTGTTACACAATTACAATAGCAGAATTGGGGCCCAGACCAGGTGGTATTGTCTGGTGAGCCACTGCCTTACGATTGATGTCAGGCATGGCATCTGTTTATATGCCTTATATCTCTGTAAACTTTGCTTGTGCGATGTAGAATTCACGTGACATCTACATCTACTTCACTGTTGGCTATCTAGCTAGGTAGGTAATTCTCCTAGTAATGTTACTAATAGGTGTCGCTACAGAAGCAATGAATGTTATTATTTTGTCAAAATTTAAGCGACTTGAGTTCTTTTCATAGTAGTATATGTATTGCGCAATCAGCTCGCAGGTTTTAATCTTTCTAAGTATTACTCTTCAAATTTCCAGTATGTGGAGTTCGTCCCCTCTCGAAGACGGGTCGTATCGTCGGCGGCAAGAGTGCGACCTTCGGCGAGTGGCCCTGGCAGGTGCTGGTCCGCGAGTCCACCTGGCTCGGTCTCTTCACCAAGAACAAGTGTGGGGGAGTTCTCATCACCAGCAAATTTGTTACTACCGCTGCGCATTGTCAGCCTGGGTGAGTCAGATTTTTAGTGAAATATAGTGTTGCAATCAGTTGAACTGCAGGATGTCAGTGATAGAGCAAGGTATGAGGATCATACAAGTGTTTTGTGTTTTTTTTGTACTAGTTAATCCTTGGCGGTACCGTAGAGGCGGGTCTTTGACCCTAGGGTATAACATTGGACCAATTTTCGAACTGCCCGCCGTATCGCGACCACACAACCGATCATCGCAGTTCCTTCGGTAACTAATAGAACTAATAGATGGCGAAGGAACTGCGACGATCGGTTGTGTGGTCGCGACACGGCGGGCAGTTCAATCATTTTTTCGATTTGGTTCAAACTTATGCCCTAGGGTCAAAGTAACCCGCCTCTACGGTACCTAGTTAACATTTTCTTAGTTCAACATTTTTAGAACAAATATTAAAAATCGGGTTCTCAATATAAAAACTTTAAAACTAAACATAGAATTTTTGGCGAAATGTACTAACCTATCGAGAAATACAGCCATGATATTTTTAATTGATTTTCCCTTTTACAGCTTCCTAGCATCTCTAGTAGCAGTGTTTGGTGAGAATGACATATCCGGGGACTTTGAGCCAAAGAAGCCAGTATCCAGAAACGTAAGGAAAGTGATTGTACACAAATCGTATGATGCAGCCACTTTCGAGAATGATCTGGCGCTGTTGGAGCTGGAAGCGCCTATCAAGTTTGATGCTCATATTGGTAAGTAGTTCTTCAGCTTTGAATAGTAGAGAGAGAGAGAGAGAGAGTAGAGTAGAGAGTAGAGAGAGAGAGAGTTGAGAGTTGTAGAGTACTGACATCTAACATAAGTTTTATGTTGAAAAGCATTTTCAATAGAAGCTTTTATAATGACCTCTTCCCAGCTCCATCATGAAACCCTGGACACTATCTAGGTTTAAAGTAGGTATTTGTCAAGACAAATCCAACGAGTCTAAAACACGATGGAGTTATGTTAAGAAGATAAGGAGTTCCTTTGGTCGCCTCCTGGCTCCAGCATGAAATCACCTCCATGGTACCTACCCAAATTTCCGCTCAATCGGTTGGGGGAACTGGTCTAAAATTCAGTTGAAAGATTTGGCCTCATACACACACAAGTTAAATAAATATAAAAGCTAGGCCTTGCGCCCTGAGGGTTCCGTACGAATGTATTTATTTATTTTATTTTTATTTTTATTTCTGCAGGACAACAAACAATTACGTGATAATGCATAATATTACAAAAATCTTATAAAAAATTTAAGTAATCACGCAACCAACACCGTTATCCACAAAATAATGTAGTGAACAATATAATAAGTACAAGCAAACTTTAGCAAACAATGTTATTCAGGATATCAACAATGTGACTTAAACAAACAATGTATGACAAATTATGCGAAATTGGGAATACAGATAGCAAGAGAATTACAAGTAATAAAATTTTTCAGAAATGAGTATTTTAAATTGTGTGAGTGACAAGACGAATAAGTCGACATCAGTAAAATTATCGTTGTTAGTAGTAGTAAGTATGTAAGTCTGAAGTCGATACTAAAAATTAACGATGTTCGAATTTTTTCCTTTACTTGCGCTAGACTTTGCATCTTGACTTTTAAAATCTTTTTCTTTGATGCTACGAGAGTTTTTTTATCCCGTACGAGATTTTTTTCCTTTTGCGGTAGGTTCTAGTTTCCCAGAGCTACGGAAATCGAATGATCAAATAATGGTGCGAAAGCTTGTTGAGTTAATTCTCTATGGTTCTAAATTCCAGTGCCGATCTGCATGCCGCCGGACGAGGCTGACTTCACGGGGCGGGTGGCGACCGTCACGGGGTGGGGACGACTCAAGTACGGCGGCTCTGTGCCAGCCATATTGCAGGAAGTACAGGTATTCCATTAATTATTTAAAAAAAATGATCGCTAATAATGTAATGTACTTTCATACCATGCGATCAAACTAAGAATAGGAACGTCAATGACCTCGACCTGTAAAACTATCACTTGAAGGTTTGCAAAGAAAATTAATTTGCGAATCATTAACTTTTTTGTCACCCTATTATATGTAGGTACTTACTGAGTCTTAGATAAATCTAAGACTCAGTAAGAAAAAAATCTATATCTATATAATCTAAGTATAAAAAAATCTAAGAAAAAAACTCAGTAAGAAAAAAAATTGTTGTTTTGTATTAAAAAAAAATGATTTGGTAACTAATTTTTTTAATACGAAACGTCAAAACATGGCTCAAGGTCATTCCTATTCTATTCTTAGTTTAATCGTATTGTACTATACTATGACTCATATTTGTTTGCAATAACTTGACATCTAAGTATCATTATTTTGCTTTAAACTGTCAAGTTACTGCAAACAATTATTATGGGCCAAGTATAGAGCGAATGAAATGTACCGATAATAGATCACGCATTTTCGTGTTATGAGGCGTGCAAATGGTAATAAAGATACTAATATCGTCTTTCAGGTGCCTGTAATAGAGAACAGTGCTTGCCAGGACATGTTCCAGACGGCTGGCCACTCCAAGAAGATCCTCACCTCTTTCATCTGCGCAGGATACGCTAACGGGCAGAAGGATTCTTGCGAGGTAAGTATTGAAAGGTGCTCTAAATCGAAATAAAGCGAAATTAATGAACGGAGGGCTCTCGCATTCGGCACCTCTCTGGCTCGCACAGAACCATATATTTTAAAAATGTTAAATAAAAAGATGCATTTTTGAAAAATGTAATCTGATAGCGAACTACAAAAAACCGACTTCCAAAAACTACACTAAAAACTATGAAATAAAAATGTTAAACTTCCATAAATAAAAATCTAAATGTATATTGAAGTCGGCGGGGCCTCTTCTTCAGGTTTTTACCTCTCAGCTTTTGAACAGGAAGAACGTGCGCAGTGTGTGCAGCGAACGTGCAGCTTGCTTTGCGCCTCGACAAATTAAAATTTCCTTTCATTCCTATATTTATGCTAGGCCCCGCCGACTTCAATATACATTTAGATTTTTATTTATGGAAGTTTAACATTTTTATTTCATAGTTTTTAGTGTAGTTTTTGGAAGTCGGTTTTTTTTAAACCTGTTTTTATTTTTATCTTTTTAGTGTAGTGTAACCATTTTTGTTGTTGTTAATTTATTACAATAAAGTACCATAAAATCATGGACAGAGCAACTTTGATCATTTATGTACTTTTACTGAGATCGATTACTTCCACGAATTTAAATAGGTACTTATATTCATAGATGTTGGTGGATGAGAGCATTTCAGTAAACAAAACCGGGCAAGAGCGTGTTGGACCGCGCACAGTGTAGGGTTCCGTAGCAAGAAGTATTTCAGTGTTCTGACCGCAAATACAAGTTTGTATTTCATAATATTATTATGAAATATTACTATTTTTACGGCTGTCAAACTCAACATGGAAAATAGTGAATATTTCAAAAATTTATTGACGTATCTTGTTCAAACTAATTTCAATCGAAAGCATTTATTAAGTGCTATAAGCTTGATTTTTTTCAGATGTTTCGATAGCGCGGTTGGAAAATTACAGGGGGGGGGGGGACACATTGTTATAGACTTTGGGAGCTCCTAGTTCACTCAATATGCACTTAAATAAAAAAAGTATTTAGAAACCTTCATGTTATTTTCAAAGACCTATCCAATGATACCCCACATGGTGGGATGCGCGAAAATATTTTTTTTCATCCCTCAGTTTCATGTATGGGAGACCCCCCTAATAATTTTATTTTTCGTAATTTCACTATAGGCTTTAATGGCGGCTTACAAAAGACATCTACCTACGAAGTTTCATACAAATTGGTTATGAACTGTAGATTTGACGAGGGTGTGACAGACGGACAGACGGACAGACAGACAGACGGACATGACGAAACTATAAGGGTTCCTAGTTTTACTACGGAACCCTAAAAACAGTGTTTTTTCAGTTTGTAATAGCAATAGGCTCGCTCCCTAGCCTTCTATCAAATGCGACTTAAGCATGAAAAAATTGTGTGTACTATACACCTCTGTCTAACCTTGCGGGAAATATCGGCGTGATGTTATGTATGCATAATATCGAGATCGATTGCGTTCAGGAATTCATGTACCTACACAATATCACTTTTTCCTCATCGTCATGATGTCATCAAGATACACCAAAAATACCATTTATTACACCTGGTTAAAAATCTACTCAACCAAAGTTAATAAAATTTATATGGGACCACCTCGCGAGCTTCTTCTACCATATGAAAAAAGAATCACGTAAATCGGCTCATAGACCACGGAGTAATCGGTGTACATACATGAAAAAAAAAAAAAAAAAAAAAAAAAAAAACAACCGAATGCAGAACCTCCTCCTTTTTGGAAGTCGGTTAAAAATGCTAATAATATAAACTCTTTAATTATTAAAAACACATGAGTTAAACATAGCTCAGAAATAATTGTTTTTCAAGTTTGTTTATCAGATATCACACCAGAAACGTGCTTTAATTATTTACCTGTAAAATTAATATTATTTTGTAGTTCGCTATCAGAATACATTTTTCAAAAATGCATCTTTTCATTCAACATTCTTAAAAATGGTTCTGTGCGAGCGAGAGAGGAGACAAAATTCCGAGAGCTGGCTGGTGCTATTAAACGGGCTAGTTTCTGTCAATTTCTTCTTGCGACTTTTAAAGTGGTGATTCTACGTTATAGGTACTGAACAGCTTTCCTTATGAGACCCATATCCGATTTGTGAAAGAAATTTCACAACTTTTCATACATTCCGGCTACTTTTGTATTATTTTGCCGAACATTTGGTCGATTTTTTTTACGAATTGGATATGGGTCTCATAGGGAAAGTTGTTCAATAGGCTAGAAATATGTAATAGCACCATCTATGAGCAAGCTATTACATACTTCTTCTAGTGGCGCCATCTATAAGCAGATGCCTCGGAGTTGCCACAGACAGACGGACGACAAAGTGATCCTATAAGGGTTCCGTTTTTCCTTTTGAGGTACGAAATCCTGAAAAACCCATGAGATTACATAAAAGAACTTTCGTTATTTCAGGGTGATAGTGGGGGACCTCTAGTTCTTCAGCGTGATGATGGAAAATGGCAGCTTGTCGGTACAGTGTCTCATGGAATCAAGTGTGCAGCCCCGTTCCTCCCAGGAGTATACATGAGGACCACCTTCTATAAGCCATGGTTAAAAGCCATCACGGGAGTCCATTGAATATAGGATGATTGAGGAATTGGAAGGATGATTATGAAATTGAAAAGATGAATAATTTATTAGGTAGAAAAAAATAATGGTACCGATTTTTTTGTGCACCAACTAAACGTAATTTAGGCTATTTGCTATCTCTTTCTCTCTGATAAAAGAAGAAAGAGACGAAGATAAATAAAAGCTGTCAAAGTACAATGCCAGCCAATGTATGACGCCCCGTACCAAACTCAAAAGTCTTTGTGTCACGACCAAACCTAGTGTATTTGGAGGAAAATTAAATGCTCTTCTTGTATTACTAACATTTTTCAGATGGAACTACGCAATTTGTATTTATTTGTGATTTACCTAGATAATATTTTGAGGTTAGGTTCCAGAAAATAACTAATTCGAAGTCTTTAGTGTTTAAGTCGGAAACCCGGGCTTCTTTACAAATTAAATGAACCTGATTAAGTATAAAAAACAAGTATTTTATGAATTAAATTTGCACAAATTGGTTCGGCCCCCTGGCATTGTCCTTTTGTTGGACTATTACATACAATTTTAGATGATACTTCGGAACGTGACGATTAAAAGCACGCAGAAGTTTATTCAAATTAAGACTTAATTTAGTTTGACTGCACTAAAATGTCATTTGTCCTTTTCTCGTGCTGTCTGTTTTAATATAAAGATGTCAATACTCTAATATTAGTTTAGTTGGTGCATAATTATATTATTATGAGAATCGGCGCTAAAGTTGAATTTGTGTGTGTGACTTTTGTGTGTGTAATTTATTGGTATATGAATTAATTATACATGAGCGGATGATTGAAATGAATGAATTATATTCACTTGGATGTGTTAAAAATGCTTATTATTCATGCTATATTTTTATTTATTCATCTATAGATCTGTGTTCAATTCGTAAGTATAAAAGTCTTATCTTTTAAAAGTACCTAATTCAATATTCACGACTTCTGTAGTAGATCAAGTTTTGATACTTACTAAATCTTTAATTTATTTGTGTTTCTGTGAAATATAAAAAAAAAACATACCTACTTTATTCATATAATTATTTAGGTATAATCTATTCCCATTTTCAGACATTATTCCTTTTCTATTAAAATTCAAAGTAGTGGTGTTCCCACTCATTCATTCATCACCTATCTACTTTATGTAAGCAATTCTTGTATGTTATTATACTTATTTTACTGGTTTCTCGGAAACGGCTCTAACGATTCGAATGAAAATTTGTATTTAGATAGGTAATATTTCACTTTCCAAGATTTATAGATGTCATCACTAAGAAGCTTGGTCGCTCAGGTACTGATTAAAAATCATAATCATAACAAAAAAATCGTCTTAAGATCATAATATATTTTTTTGTGATCTTAAAAATATTAATTCTATCTACAACGACATCTATTCAGAGTTCGAGTCAGAAGAAATTTTAATTGATTTGAAAATCAGATTCTATCGTAAACTGAACAAATAAAAATAGATCTTATTGTGACGAATGTTTTCTTACTGTGACGGTATAGTCGTCCGGTCAAGTAAGATTGTAGATACAGTATGCTACGCAATCCTATCGAGCAGTGTGGTCAGTCAGAAAATGTTGTAGTATTTTTATAAGAAATGCAATTTGTATAAAATATATCAGCTCTCTATTGAAAAATGTATATTAATTTGTAATTCTGATATAAAGTTAAATATTGTTAATTTTATTAAAAGAACAGTCAAGCCCTGTTTTGTGAAAGAAAAAAAAATGTTTAATTTTTAATGGAGCATTGTAGGTATAATAATATCTCAAAAGTAAATAGATATTTGATGTAGCGCCATTTTTAGTGTGGCTCCAGATATCTGGTATCAAAAATAAATAAATTTTGTATATTGTCCTAGTTTAATGATATTGTAAATTATTAATAATGCAATTATTTATTGTTATTTATAGATTTAAATTTAGTATTTAAGACTGAATTGTAGAAATTATAAATTATTTTGTTTTAATTTATACTTATTAATAATTTTAACGAGCGTTTTCATATTTTTGCTCAATGTAGTGAAGTATTGTTACTGATTACCATATGATACGGGCAAAGTGCGCTTAAATATATGTAAAATTGTAAATCAAATTGTTATCATATTTTATTAGCTTAATTAAAAAAAAATACTATTAAACGATTTTTCCAAAATGTTTATAAACATGAAAAAATCTGCCCGTTTTTTTATTATTAGACTTATCAAATGTTGCTCTTAATAAGAGTCCAAACATGACAACCTTTGTTGCACATATTTAAGACATCTTAGTCTTAATAATATATTTCATTGCTGATTTATTGTGGAGTACGAGTTACCTTTTTTTGATGAAATCCACCTTATTTTAATTACCTACCAGTTTTCGCTATAATATTTTAGTTTATGTATAATTTTGCTTCTTTTTTGAATAATTATAATTATTTGTATAATTTTGTCAAGACAAATTTTTAAGTGTCACTGCTTATCTTTATATATAAATTATCCCAGTTTTATAATTTAATATTGCTCTTAAGAATTATATTCAGTCAATATCTAGATTCCACGCTGCGAACTCTGCCCGTAGCAACCACGAGTACTAAGAATATTAAATAAAATGCTCAAATAAAATAGGAAAATGTTAATACTGACAGTTATGCATTTATTAAACAATTTAAGTATTTTTGCGATGTTTTATTTTAAATTCAGGAAAAATATATTTCTTGGATTGCTTTTTTTATTTGTAAAAATGAAACAATTTAAATGAATGCGTCATAACATATTTAATGCACATTAAAATAAAAGCTAAAATACATTTTTTATACACTTTGTGTCTACTTGCTAAAGCCTAGGGGTATGTATGTTACAGTACCTATAAATTCAAGATACAAAGCTGATCGAACAATACAGGTAATAATTATAATATACATAGTAAAATTATTATCAGCACATTTTTAATTTCAATAGTAGGTAACTGATATCATTCTAATATACCTATTTAGTACTAACTACTAACTAAGACCTATCCTAGCCAACGATGCCCCATATGAAAGGGTGCGCGAAAAAAATTTTTTTCATACTTCAGTTTCATGTATGGAGGCCCACCCCTAATTATTTTATTTTACGTAATTTCACTAGAGGCCTTTATGGCGGCTCATAAAAGACATCTACCTGTGAAGTTTCATACAAATTGGTTATGAACTGTAAAGGGCAATGACCTAAATGTTAGAAGCATTGGTGCCTTTTATTTTTTTCGCGGCCACTCTTAAAACCATGGCGTATATATTATAGTAAAAACTATCACGATTAGGAATTTTAAAATATTTTTTTATGCGTACGCAGTTCGAGACGAAATATACAGGGTGTATTCTAGAATGTGGATCTCTATTGGCAGCTATACCAACCGTTAGAGTTACAAAGATTTGATCTTAGTAAACCATCTAGAGTTTATCAAATCTATTAACACTGCATTTAAGATTTTTTGAAAAAACGTTTTGTTCATGCTAAAACCAAGAAAATATTAAATTATTTTCGTGTTTATACCAATCAAAAAATTTAATGGACATAATTATGGTGTGTAAAGTTGTTACAAATTGGAGAAAATCATCTTTTCAAAAAAATTGTTCAAATTAATCGCGATCGATTACTGGCTAAGCCGGACGCTTTAAAATAAAAATAAAAATGCAGTTTCAGTTTTCTCCAAAATCTAACTTGTATCTCCTTTGACTACTTTGTTCTATTTCTTATAGTTTCGGATTTCGCCTTGAAGTCCCATATCAAAAATCACGTGTATAAACTAATATATCTTAGTTCGGACTGAAATTTAAGCTATAACGTAGTATACATTTTTGTTTCTTATATTTTTTTGCAACTAATTTTTATAATTTTATTAATGGCCGCCACAAAAAAAGGCACCAATTTTGGTCATTGGCTTTTGACAAGGGTGTGACAGACGAATAGACGGACATGACAAAACTATAAGGGTTCCTAGTTTTACTACGGAACCCTAAAAATTAACTTATTGATGAGCAGAATAATTCATGGTATTCTGCAATAAGATGACTAAAAAGTTTATTTTTAAGCATCAATGCCTATAACATTTATAATATATTTTTATACTGATTGTAACATGAATATATATTTATTATTTCCTACTGCATTTTTAAAGCGAGAATTTACATTTTTATTGATATTGCACAGCAGTTTATTTGAACAATATAACATTAATAATATTTTATATACCTACTAAAATATCTGAATTATAATAATATGAGTAGATTCGATATAGGTTAAATTTCCATCAAAATTTTTACTAATATGTTTATCGGTTGAATTTTAAATATACATAATTATTACATAATCTAAATTAAATAATATTTTCGATATCTATACATTAATAAACTATTATTTTATTCATTGTTTTAATTATGATCTACATTTATAATACAAGCAAAAATCAAGTTATATAACTTTTATATATTTTTATATTACAACATGTACAACAAATGCGTGGTCATATTAAAAGGGGGTTATTTGAACTCTTATTCAGAGCAACATTTAGGGCGGGTTGCTTCAAACCATCTGTATTCGTAAGTCAGTACGTAATCGTTAAGTCAGTATAAAATTGTCATACAAGCCGCCATTTGACGGTTACAGATACGTAACTGTAAGTTGAAACAACATGGCCTAAATAGGTTAAACAAAAAAAAATGGTATAGGTAATTTTCTTTCGCATTTCAAATAAAAAGAAATGGCATCGCTGATCGGGTCAATTCGTATTTTTGGCCGATTTTTTTACTTGACCCATCAAATGCTGCACTGATTAAGAGTTCAAACAACCCTCTTAAATTATATGACCATGTCGCGTATTTCTGTTACATGTTGTACAGTTACATTTTTCAGTTATTTATAATACGAATACGACCTTCATTTTTTTTTTCTTAATTTAACTTAAAATAACTAATAACGGTGTAATAATATTGTACAAAACATTATAAACTAACTATAACAAGCAAAGTATTGTGCAAAAACTTAAAATACACTTATCCCACACCGTTTAAGAAAATAAAATATTTGACAATCAAGCTAAGCTGAAAAATAAGAAAAATCTATAAATTCTAGGTTCATCGACAATGATTGAGTCCTCAATAACAATTTCTTTTTTTTTATTTAATAAGAGAGAGCTTCATAATTTTTAAAAAATCAACATTATTATTTAAATTTTATTTGAAAAAAAAATACTGCTACAGTAAATTAAAAGAAATCTAAACGTTTTAACTAGAAAAAAAAACTGAAATGGAATACTGCTTTCCCATCCTACACGAAATGAAATTACTTTAAAATCTTTCCTTTGTAATGTAAGCATTTTTTACAAATAGCGTCAGCTTTGTCTTTAATAGTTTGTGTAGACATAGCTCTTTCAGATTCAGGTTTAGGGTCTTCCCCTTCAAAGGGGCCTTCGCTAAACTGTTGGATTAACTTCTTGATATAACTTCCAGGACCTCGAATAGTTAATTTAGTATTACAATCTTCAGTTTTTTCAACAGTGCTCTTATATTCGCTCAACATTTGCAGACCATCTTGAAAATTCTCAAACGCTTGGGTAATTTTATCACCAATATTTGATTTCTCCTCAATTTCATTGTATTTTGATTTCGAAGAAGACATTTCTTCAGCTACATCTTTGGAACCAGTGGGTGTGATAGTTATTTCGTTATTTTTAACATCAATAGTGATTTTAGCGTCATCTATTGACAGCCCTGAGAGTGAGACGTCGACGGATTTCGACCTGTATTGCCTAGATGGCGCGAGTGGTACTTGAAGTTGGTTTGAATCTGTGCTGTTTTCTTGCTTGATGGTGCCGATTGACGTCACTGGCGAAGATGAAAGTGAAGACTTGTCTCCGGGGCTTGATCCTGGAGTTTAATTAACTTTGTAAAGGAAAGAGAATTTTTGGTTTAATTATTTATAGTAAGAAAAGTAAATATTATAATGTTAGTTTTAAGATTTAAAAAGTTAACACCGCCACCTAAATATTGATTGAATTACCTCTTTTTTATAGCATTGGCGTTTCTGTGTTTGAACCTAAAACAGATTTATGTATGTTATAATTTTCGAAGTAAAATTGGTAGACCTTTTGACGAGTACGTGTAAGACCTCTAGAAATACGGTTTTTGGCAAATAAATGAAACAGATATAAACGGGTTTTGGAAGGACAATATAGCTTTCAATCAATTACTCTTGTTAACTGTCAGCAAGGGCACTTTGAATGCTAATAGATGCAAAGACAATTAAAATGATTTTAGATGAGAACAACGAACAGAATACAACAAAAACCGGACAAGTACGAATAGGACTCATGCCCTGAGGGTTCCGTATAAACTTAATGATGTGTGTGAAGTGTGAATACAGGGTGGCAGGTTAGACAGTGGAAATATTTTAAGGGGTCATTCTACTCATCATTATGAACAACTTTTACTATGGGACCAACCCTGAAATCGCGAAAAAAAAAACAGTTGTTCCATAAGACATTTTGTTGAGTTATGTATGGAAATGTATGGAACAGCTGATTTTTTTTTCTAGATTTCAGGTTTGGTCCCATAGTAAAATTTGTTCATAATGATGAGTACAATGACCCCATAAAATATTTCAACTGTCTAACCTGCCACCCTGTATATTGAATAAAATAAAATATTCCACTAGAAATATGCAATAGCGCCATCTATGAGTATAAGATACCTCGGACTTGCCACGGACAGACGGACGACAAAGTGATCCTATGAGGATTACGTTTTTCCTTTTGAAGGACGGAACCTTTAAAAACAAAACAAATGCACAAGATCTGGGACAGCACGACCAGCAGGATCTAAGACACAAAGACACACACATTAACACACTACCCACCGTTAGACATATCCTCTCTCTCATCCTCACAGCACTGCGGCAGGGACTGTTCCACCATCATCCCCTGCACCATATCCATGCAGGAGTCCAGAGAAAACTTTTTCCCAACCATCTTGATGCCTCGGATGCGTCGCCGCATTTCTGTTAGTGAGTTAGTGTGAGTTGGGTGAGTGTGGGGTGGAATCGGAAAATTGTGGGGTGAATATGGAAGGATGAATATTTTAGTAGGTTGGTTAAATCTAAATGTTAAAATAAAAATCCTGAATGAAACTGTTGGACTTGACTGGGATGGGGTGATTTTGAGGTGGATTCTGGTAAAAGCTAAAAATAAAAATGATTAATAGAAACTAAAAGTAAAATGGACGTTATTTGAAAAAGTAGGTAATGAAAATAAAAGTTCTTCCACCAACGTAATGAACTGAATTGATAATGTCCACAGATCATAGACACAAGGAGATATGTTATCATGGCAAGTTAGCACGGAAACCGCTGTCGCCACTTTTAAAGCAGTGTGCGTCACAACTACTTACTTATGCTCAAAATCTCCCACACATTAAAAAAATCGGACACCCTCAATCTAACACTGTTAATCATACTAGTCACTCGCACAATTGCTGACACTGAAATATATTATGCAGTAGGTATTTCAGTTATGTGTGATCGATGATTTATAAATCATCAATCAGACCGAACGCGATCGATGATTTATAAATCATCGATTGCGTTTGGTCCATCGGCAACATAGTTTCATTGATCATGTCAAACCGTCAAGCTCAATAGTGCCTTGGCACATCTCCCTTGTTTCTGTTATCTGGATATGATAATGATAAAACAAGCACCCAAAGGCTACGAAGCGTTAAAGCTATCGTTGTTCTATTGTGAAAAAGAGATAGTGCTATTTATATTCCATGTCTTTCTCACACTGAAACCACAGTACAGCCCCAAATCAAGTCACTGCTATCGTTTGACGAAAGACAAAAAATAGTCTGTCTAGTAGATGAATTCAAAAAATTAACAGAGATGAGATTATCTGCCAGATAAGTTAACCGGAACAATGAAAAATGCTGTAGAATAGGCTTGGTTAAACCCATTGAATAACCTATCCCTCTCACAGAGGAGGCTGGAGTCCCAACAGTGAAAACATTAAAGGATGATTATGTAAACCCATCGAGAATTTCCAAATAGACTCACCAGGACTATCCTTCGGCTCCATCTTCAACTGTGCGAAGGTTTGAGCGCAGGAGGTGAGGACTTGTTCATAGTCGCAGATTGCAGCATGGGTACCATTCACAATCTTAGGACTCATCGGACTATTGGCTAAGAGGAGACTGGTGCCAAAAGTCGCGTTCAACTCACGTGTTTCTGAAAAAAACTTGGTGGTGAATAAGGAGGCATGGATAATGATGAGAAAGAAACTAACAGAAAACAGACAGACAGACAAAATTCATAAAAAAGATAAAGTTGATATGTGCCTAACGGCTGTGACAAATAGGTTCAGTTCAGCATAAATGCCAGACAGATAATGCCTAACGCTGGTTTTCAACTGGACCTACTGTGAGTGATACATAATTAGGTACGTTAACCATAAATACAAAGAGGAGAGCAAACACAAAGATACTTGGAAGGTAGACATGGTGGTTATTTCGAATTGAATTATTAATATCCTTCAGAAGTATTATTTGCATGCGATGCGCTCTATAACTGATCGTCTATAATTCTTAGGCGATGTCAGAACATTTTTGAACTTTACTACTTACTTCTGAAATGGAATCAATAACACAGCCAAAAACAGACGTAGATAGAACAGAAAAAAAGCATTAAAAATAGTACCTTTGAGAGAGATCCTTGGTTTCTTTGGCACCACAATATTGCCATTCTCAGAGCCAAACACGTCTATCAAGATCTCCTTTGCTACCGTCTTGATCTCATTCCAGTCCTCTGAAATTTATTAATATATTATATTCTTATTTAACAGCATTCTTGTTGCCTTTCAAGATATCTTCATATGAGAATTTGGAGATATTATCATTTAATAAAATATTGCACTATATTGTAAGATTAGATTCTGATCTTCGAATGTAGTGCCAATTGACTTTCAAACCCATTTGTCAGTAAAAAAAACCGAATAGCTTTTAACGAATAGATTTTATAGGTCTTTCCAAGCAATATTAATAGGGGTGTCGCGATGGAACAGCATTTATCTATGCTAGAGACCAGAAGATAAGATCTTCTGGTCTCCATCTTTTTTTTTTCCATCCAGCTTTACTTAATATTCATTGTGATGATAATTACTGGGTCAAAAAAATACTCCAGCAGCGGTCGGCAACCTTTTAGCAGAAAAGGGCCACATAATTTCAAAATGAAATAAAGGCGGGCCGCACTTGTTCATAATTTAATGCGCGAATGATGGGGGAAGGTATTGGCGCCAAAAAAATTGAGATACAATTTAAAGCCTTGGCTTGGCCAACGTCAAGAATGGCTCGTCATTAATGGCCCATAAAGTATTCTGAGGGGCAGCGCTGACTTCCGCGGATGTTACAGATTTCAGTTTTGAAACCACAGCCACAGGTTTCGTAAACTTGCCAAGAGTAAGTCTACACCTTCTTACCCAAAATATCCTGGTTCGTAGTCCTGGAAGACGTGACAGTGAACCTGATGACGTAAATGCCTTTGAAGCAGGCTGGTACGGCGTGGATGTAGCCGCGCGCGTTCAAGCGCTTCAGCAAACGCTCGGTCAAAGCGTTGTCACCCTTCAGACGAAAGGCTACCATGCCTGCAATATTGAATTAATATTTGAAGGACACTGTATAGGTACCGGCACTAATCAAGAACACAGATCGCGCATGTACATTTTCGGCCCAATAGACAATAGACCGTTGACAATACGTAATAGAGAATGGTACAATTAGACGACGAGCATCGACTGACGAACCAATCGCGTGCAGCCGTCTTCTTCATTCCGCCAAAGAGACCGAAAAATCAGCTAATGCGCAGGTGACGTTTGTGCTTATAACTGCTGCCGCTAGTTATGCAGTATTGCCGATTCCATTGTGCACCAACTAAACTTAATTTACGCTATTTACTATCTTTATCTCTCTGATAAAACAAGAAAGAGACGGAAATAAAAAACAGCTAGCAAAAGATGGATTAAAATATTCATACAATTTTAGACGACACGTCGCAAGCGCAACGTCACGATTAAAAGCACGCTGAAGTTTATTCAAAACAAGACGTCATTAATTTAGTCTAACAGCACTAAAGCGTCACTTGTTCTTTTCTCATGCTGTCTGTAAGAAAAAGATAGCAATACTCTAATATTTGTTTAGTTGGTACCTACTTAATAGATTCACCAAAAAAACTGTTTCCTAGTTTCGTATATCTTTAATGTAGTGTTACGTTCAAGTAAATTATGTACCTACTGTCACGGTATTTATTATAATAATATGTTCAAAGATATCATTGTGCAAAATTTCTCGTCATTTTAATAAGTACTTCCGAAAAATATCATTGTTAAATTTTGCGAAGTGTACATCTACACGTGAGCTTTCTTTTCACTGTTATCTAAAGCTGGTATGACAAAACACAATAAAGAAAAACAAAAACAAACCCAAATTCCTCGGTTGAGGAATTTCAAACCGTTGATCAGCTAACACCAGGGCTTCAAACTTCTGCGCCAGACGAACGCCCTGAAACAGTAAAAATACAAAATAAATACACACAGGATACGAGAAATAAAGTAAACGAGCTTTATGAATATCAAACAAATTAAAATATGTAAAGTGACCACGGCGAAATATGAACTAGTGGTAAACTTGATAAAAGGTGACGAAGCAAAGTTATTTTCAGTTGAAAATATTTTTAATTATAATCTGGAGTAGTAGCTGATATTGTTGCAAACAAGTTTTATTTATGGAATAACCGTCATATACGAAAAATTATAACGGGACTTTTCGCGCACAAACATAATTAAAATATAAAAATTTTGACTAACCTCGACGTTTCGATCAAGTTGCATTGACCGTGGTCACGAGAAGACTGAAAAAGTACTTAGACTTTGTTCAGACTTCGACTCAGATATAATAACTAAGCATATGCATGGTGGATTCGTAATGCATTTTAAAAGCTTACCTCGCGAATATGCTTCTGTATTCCTGAAACGCCATAATTGCGGAGAACAAACCATAATTTCAGCGCCCTGAAGCGACGACTCAGGGGTATTTGCCAATGCTAGAAATGAGAACAAAATAATTTATGAAGGAAATAATTGTATTTCTTCATAAAATACCATCATTAGGTGCTTCCAGTATCCTGATATTCAAGCTGTGTTTTAATTACTAAGTACTGTAATTGATTCAGTTCTGCAACCAGAAGATTGATTCAAGAGCTTTTTAGAGTGTCCGACACTCTTGATACACTCTTCAAGCCACCTTTTGCAGCACAGCACACGCACACGCACACACGAAGTATAAAGTTTTAGAGAAGAAATGCTTTTCAATCGAGTTGACTCAATCTCCAAGATAAAAATTGATCGCTCTGGTGACGAAAATTTCAAACCTAAATATTTCCAAAACCGCTTGGTTAAAATCGAGGGCAATATCAAAATAAGATTATTTAAATACTTCTTTATCAAAATAAAAATACGGAACACCATTAATATCAAACTGAAGCACCAGAGAGGTCAACCAAATAGGTACACAAATACATTTTGGAGATCATGCCATTTATGCTAGAAATAATATCAGTTAGCGTGAACAGCTCGTAATATCGTTTGAATTAAAGCAGTTGGACACTGTAATAACCGCATGTCAAATTCCCACCATCACCGATAACCATCACCACTAAACCATCACCTAACAAAAGTCTTACTAAAAGCTCTCTCTTATTAGGATCCTCCAGTTGAATATTTTCACCGCATCCCGGTGAAATTTTGTTATAACCATGAAGGTTTCCATCGTCATCATCGTATAAATCACCATTTATATCACCATTTTTGACATCACTATTTGGTAAATTTCCGTTTACTTCTTTTTCATACTTTGGTTTATCGTTTATTGTGATTTCGTCATCACCATTTATATTGTTGTCCCCGTTGATAATTTTTGAGTGATCTATACCTTTTAAATTGTTATTTATCTTTCTCATCTTTTTCTTTATGTATGTATGTTTGTCGCCAACCTATTGTTAAACATGGATTTAAATATTTCTAGAAATAACTTAGTATCCTTATTATAATGAATTGAATGTAAAAAAAATCTCGGCGAATCAGAATTGATAGAGAAAAAATACAACTTTTTTCACATACTCGATGCCTGTAACTCGATAAAATAAATAAATGAAGATACCTATTTTATAAGTTATAAATAAATACATTAATAAATACTGTTACGTACCATATAATCAATCGCTTTTCCTGAAACATAAACAAAAATCAATTAATAAGTGGAAATTGAATATTAAGTAGATTAATAATGTACCTACTTAATATTCAAGTAGGTACATTTTAGATACTTCAAAATATTTACCTGAATTTTCATGCCTCAAATAAATTGGGTTCACGTTGAATGTCCTATGAAGAGCTGTGCTGTCTTTCACCCTGAAAAGTTGATAATTCAAATACATATACAAACCAATATCATAATTGCGAAAGTAACTTTGTCTGTCAGTCTGTTACGTTGTCACGGTTGAACCACTGAACTAATTTTGATGAAATTTGGTTTGCAGCTTTGATCCTGGGACCATAAAATATTCTCCGCGTACAAAAATAATTTGCCTAGAACTCGAGTACCTATCTAAATAAATCTCTACAGTTAAAAGCTGCTACAAAACTTGCTTTAAACAGAGTAACACAACTTAGAGAAAATAAAAAAAAATATTAACAAGATAACCCTTAAAAAAATTAAAAAATCCTACGATTTATCTACTTAATACAAATAACGCACAGAACAAACATAAGGTTTTGATATTTTGATAAAGTACCTACCTAAGAGGTGCATTAAGACAGGATTTTCTAAAATTAATTACTGATACAAAATTCCATCGAGCACACGCTAGTCCTTTATAAAAAAAATTAAGCAAGGATAGCAATATCTCAATTGTTAAGGATAACTTAACTATACCTAACTTCACAAATAAAAATTCTTACCACATAGCCGTACAATCGAAGTTGACCATCAGCCATTTGGAAGGGTTGAAGGCGAATGAATCAGCCATCTCCACGCCGTCCAGCCAGTGCCTGTAAATACAGACAAAGATAACAATATACAGCAGGGGTGTCCGACTAAAAATCTAATAATCAGTACCTCTTCATTCAACTTAACGACGAATCGTATTTTAACTTATACTTTCTTTGCCTTGCCACGATCGACTGGTTGGTCACCCCTGATATACAACTAGGCAAAAAAGAGTTTGATGCGGTGACAAGTGCTAATAGATTTTGAACTATCCAGAAGCAGCATTTATTATTTCATTTATTTTAACGATTTGTTTATAATGGCCATGGATTACTAGTGAAGAAATTTTTTTAAGAAATTTTTGGATTTTTTTTTTAAGAAATGCTACAATTTCTTAAAATTTTTTCTTCACTAATAATCCTACAATTTCTTGATTAAGTGAGGAGAAAATTCCTGCTATTTATTTTTTAAATGACTTGGGTAGAAAGATGTTTCAAACGCTGTGGTATCTGATTCTCCTGGAAACTATTTTAGATAGAAAAGAAAGTCTCATATAAAATGATATGGAATTTTCAACGAATCGAACTGAGAATTGGTAGAAAGGAAGGTAAAAAAGAAGAAAAGAAACAAGAAAGCAAGAAAGAAAGCAAGCTAGGAAGAAAGGAAGCAAGGAAGTTAGGAAACAGGGAAGAAATAAAGAAAACTGATTTTAATACCTGTACTCAGGGCAGGTAAACGCACTGCCCGCGTATGCAGCGTCTACATGGAGCCAGGTGCCATGTTTCTCGCAGACAGCTCCAATCTCACGAAGATTGTCGAACGCTACCGAGCCGGTGGTACCCAGGGTGGCGCATACCTAAACGTTAAAGTTAGACTTTTTAAGTTACGTGCCGATTAGGCTATCACATTAAATGATATCACTAAGGCTCGTATTACAGAACGATGCTCGAGCACAGATCGCTGCTTGAGCAAAGATTGACACTAGTTTCAACCAATCAAATGGCTTTAAATCTATGCTCGATTTAAAGCCATTTGATTGGTTGAAACTAGTGTCAATCTTTGCTCAAGCAGCGATCTATGCTCAAGCAGAGATCTGTGCTCGAGCACCGTTCTGTAATACGGGCCTAAGAGGCATTACTAGATCAATAAATTAAGTGAACATACTTAAATGTATGGAATAGCTGATTTTTTTTTCGCGATTTCTGGGTTGGTCCCATAGTAAAAGTTATTCATAATGACCCCTTTAAGTATTTCAACTGTCTGACCTGCAACCCTGTATAAGTTCAACGTATCAACTAAAGCGTATTACCGCCGTAACTAGGTAACGCATATAAAATCACAATGCACTTATGAAGCCAATCGTACGGAAGCAGGTGATCCTTTATTAAAATTTGATCGAAGCTCAAGAGAACGCGAGTTCGTAATTAGTTGTTGAAGATGAAGTGGCGCTGGAAGCGACAGGAGACAGATATCTATCTATACTATTATAAAATTGTAAAAAAACCGTGTCTGTACATTGAAGATATTCCAAAAAAATTGTCGGGGTAGGGTACTGGGACGTAACCAACCATGCTCGAAATTTTTTTTTTTTTTAATTTTTGTCTGTTTGTGCGCTCATCGCGCAAAAAGTACTGAACGGATTTTGATGTGGTTTTCACAGTTCGATAGCTTGGGGTCCAACTTAAAATCTAAGCCACGTTTTATTTAATTCCGGCGGGACGAACCAGAGATACAGCTTATTGTAGTCCACGTGGACGGAGTCGCGGGCAAAAGTCTAGTACTCTATACAATTAAATAAATAAAATTGAAGTGTCTGTTTATAATGTCAAAATAACAACTTTTTACTCAATGCTTATGAAAGTTTATGTTACCTGCCAAACCCGATTTCAGACACGTGTCAGGATAAACTAATTTATCCTAGAACAAACTAGTTTGTCCTAAAAACTTTAAGCTTTCCAATTTCTCCATAGATTATAACTTCTAATTATAGTAGAAATATGTACCTATAAATATGTAAAATTAATCTAGACCTAGAATCTGTAAACAGAAAACAAAATTCTCAAACGCAATTATATCAAAATTAAATGTTAGCCACATCTAGTAACCAAACATCTTTGTACAATCTAGTCATACCGTCTACTCCACATGAGAATAATTACTTGTTTTACGAAGCAAACGGGATACTTCATCGATTGAACTCAAGGAGTACGATATTGTTCCGTATCACTACGTAATTGAGTATATTTTCACTTATACACACACGTAGAAATAGCAACCACGCATGAATCAATATGTGAGGTTAAGCTACGCTTGCTGCGGTCAGTTTGTGGATGACCATTTTGTTATACAAAAATAATGACAGACCACGTTAATCTGAAATCCAATTCTCGTCAATAAAAATGAGTTCCGATCTGGTTTCGATGTTAGTTAATTCTCAATGCCATAAATGTCAGAAATGGTATTCTCTTATCCATTTGACGTCGTCATTTAGTACATCGACATCGGAACACCATTTGTGACATTTAAAGCATTGAGATTATATCGCAACCAAATCGGAATTATATTCTGAACATTCTTATATATTATTATCAGAATTGGCCTTCTGTTGGAAATGGTCGCATTGTCAGACGACCAAAAGTCTCACAGGATAGAATAGTTCTATTCCACTCCTGACACTATTCCCGCCCTGAGCTGGGCCTAGTTCGACCTCTGATAATACTTAAAGCCTGTCCTGGCTGGATATCAGTTACGTGACCCCCCCCCTGACTCAAAGGCTGGATCCACCCTTGGGCCTTTCTCAGTGAGAGGGAGTGGACCATAATCCACCACGCGAGCCCAGTGCGGTTTTCTGGATGTCACATGTCTTCGAATTTTTGGTTTTAGGACATGCCAGTTTCCTCACAATGTTTTTCTTCAAAGTTTTGTAGTGCAATGAAAAGCGACAAAAATAGATTTCCATTTTCACAAGAGATTTGCGCTTTTAAAGTACGAGTATAATTTTTAAAATACTATTCTACCCAAGTGAAAAATAAAACAATAAATTTCTACAATGCTATTTAAATTAATACTTCTACAAGATCATTATGAAGGTTTTAAAGTAAACTCAAGAAACTACAAATTGTTGTACCCACAGCTAGGGTGTGGTACAAGTGACGAGCTTTTGAAGTAGGTACTATGTACTATGCTATCCTCCAGATAATATAAAGAACTTTAGAGAAGGAACATGTAGCTTAGAATTTTCGGTGATTGAGACAACTCTAATGTTTAATGATTTAAACAAATAAGACCCTAAAAATATTATTAAATTAGAGAATTGCATTTGAATTACAAAAGTATAGACGTAAATGTAAAAAATCTGATAAACATCATTAATTTATAATTTAACGTTTCACTGATTCTATTTGCGCTATACTTTGCTTCTATTTGTGCATTTGTAATTATATTTTAATAACAAAAATTGTTTTTAAATTTGATATTGTTGTTTCGAAAAACAATGACCAATAGCTTCTACTTGAGATCTGGTTACTTCGATGTTTAAACATTTCTGTAAAGTATATTTCCTATTATAATTAGCAGTGAATTATTAGAAATATTCAATCAAATCACTAATTTCCAACTAATTAAAAACTAATTCGTCAACTCAACGTCTCGATAATTGTGGCGTGTAATTAGTACTACTATTCTACAAAATCGCTTTCGCTTGTAACTTGTCCTCAACTTTAAAGTCCTAAGCAGCTTCCGCACAATCTGTGGGACATCATAAATTGGTCCCACCGCGGCCATGGGACTTAAAAATGGGACCAACTAATCTTCAAATAATGAATGAATTCATTTAAAAGGATTCCGTCATTTTTCATGGGTCTCTAAGGAGTTGGATGGTTATTATGTAAATAAGAGAAAATATGAATAAAATATAGAAATTAATAAGCTAGATTTCTTTGTTATTAGTCCCAAGATATCTCTGGTAGTTTAAGTTATTTATGTGGCCTACTCAACTGTATTTTATGCAATGTTGTGGTCTATGGATTTGGGGAGATGGGTAGATGTCCAAAATACCTTTCCTTTCTCCGTTCCTTGTACAATAAAGTACCTACCAAAGTTAATTATATTTATTTATTTTGTTCCGAAAAAAAAAGATAAATTAACTGATTGGACTTAATAATAAAAATACAATCATAGCTTGACAGTTATTCTTAGGGCATAAGACATAAGATTTGAGCGAGACGCGTCGACGGCGCGTTTAAAAAACGTGTGTACAGGCCCTTAGTCAAGCGCATCAAAAATTATATTTTAAAATAGAAAAACAATCCTTCCCCAAAGCGAGTCGTTTCCGAGCCGTTTGTTTTTTCTACAATGTTTGAAATAGTATGAAACTCGACAGACAGAATACCGTCGCTCAGGCCCGAAGCCCGAATAGTTGCCTTCGAGTCGTTTTACATGTACTCTCGATAATATTGACAGTCGACCATTTTCCACCCTTATTACTAAGAACATAAGGGTGAAAAGTGGTCGACCGTCAATGTTGTCGAGTGTACGTGTGTTTATACCACGCCTCTTTTCCTCAAAAAGGTTAGGCAGAGGTGAATAACTAGTAGCGTGCCTAGAGGGCAAATCCAACGCATTTTTTTCGGTTTAAAGATCATTTAAGTTCATTTTTCATGAATACACCGTGTAATTGAATAAACGCAAAACCTGAAACTAGTTTGTTCAGAATCGAGAAGAGAATCGATTACACTACTTTTTTATGTAGGTTATTTTTTTCAAAAATAATATTTTTATTTCAAGCCGAGTCTTAGGCCGAGATAAATAGACGTTACTTAGCACGTGCTTTGGCTAAGCTATGTTCCCGTCTCTGTCTTGCTTGTGAGTTGCGCGACAGTGACAACTATACTGCTTAGCCAAAGTACGTGCTAAGTAACGTCTATTTATCTCGGCCTTAAAGTTATTAGTGCATGAAGCCACGCGCCCCCCGCCCTCTTGCCTCCCGCCCGCAGGTCTGCCGGCAGAGCGCTTTGCGTGTGCTTTGCGTTGCGTGTGCGTCACAGAGCTATGAATCGATTAGAATACTTATGAAATGACAAAATACAAATTAATATCTTTAACAATCACATATGAAAATCATTAATTCGTGGTTATATCAATTTAACACTATAAAAATCAGTTGGGGTGTCCGAGGTTTTGCGTTATTTCAATTACACGGTGTATTAAGTGACTTTTAATATAGCTACGTATTGCGCTTGTAACACTGAGTGACACATGCGTTGCCGACCCTTTAAAATGAGGATTCGCTGTGCCGACTAGGGATTTCGCCCCGGGAGTCTCGATTCTCGAAATCCCGGGAGTCTTGCCACTTTTATCATCGAGACCGAGACCGAGACTTAATAAAAATTCCCGGGAATTTCGAGACCAAATGTTTCGGTAGAAAAACATTAAAATATTCTTAACACCAGAATTTATTTGTACATTTTATACTTATAAATTCTCCGCCGCGCACTATGTACCGCCTAGTGACACAGCCGCTTGCCGAATGCGTCCCGACAATGCCCGAGCGAGACCCGAACTTATTCTATTGCAAGATTCTAGAGATTCTAGTGCAAGAATTATAGAGTTTTCGTTTTGTTTTGTTTAAATGTTTGGTCAGGTCAATCGACATTTATAAGTTTATTTATACCTAAATTACCGAAACTTAAGGAAAGGGTATATTTTTAATATTTTACTAGATAAAACGACTACTTAGATATAAGCTTTTTTTACCAAAGTTCCTAATTAAAATACAGAACCTCCTTTTTTGAAGTCGGTTAAAAAGACTAAACATTAGAATTAAGAATAAAGAATTAAGTAATAACCTGAAAGTCTGAATTAGGTACTTCAAATATTGCTATCTTATTTTTTTCTATTTGTTATAATATTCTATTGTAATGTTTGGTTTGGTCAGATTGATCAAAGAGTAAATTTGTAATAAATGTGATTTATAAACAGTTACAATCGTAATTATCATTTACTTCACAGTTCACCACCACTCACTTCAGTCAGTTTCACTACTACCCTCACCCTCTTACAGTTTATCATTTACTAAGTCAAACTATGTCATTGCCATTTCTTTTATTTTTACCAAAATAAGTCTAGTTTACCTTCCAAAACAATATTAAAATCACCATTTTCTTGCACACCTGCAATACCTCCATCCATAACGTAACGTATCCGTAAAAAACCATTCTAATATAAAAAAACACGTGGGTCTCGAATTTCCCGGGAGTCCCGGGACTAGCTTCCGAGGTTCGAGACTGGTCCCGGGACTGAAAATGCTTCCGAGACCGAAATCCCTAGTGCCGACAGCTTAGGGGACAAGCTGGTCCCCCGCTGTCAACACAGCGCATCTTCAGGAACTCTGGCGACCTTGCTCATCGAAGTATAGCATTATTTGGCTGTGGTATTCTGTAAGGAGGAGATAGTTCCCCAGTCGGGCTGCTCCAGATTTGAGCGAGATATCCCGCTGTGCCCTACCTCTTTTAATAGATATCTTTGTATTTGTAGATAGATCTAAACTTACCCAAAAAGGGACCAGTCCCTTCTCCTTGTCGCTGGCGATGGCCCTCTCCAGTTGTTCCCCTCGCATGCTCTGGTGTTCATCAGATTCAATATACCGCATACGCACCAGACCTGGACAAATAATTATGTTTTAATAAAAAGTTACACTATCACTATCACTCTAATTCTAATACTAACTTATAAATGCGAAAGTAAGTTTGTCTGTCTGTTTGTTTCCTTTTCAAGCCTAAACGATTTTTTTTTTTTTTTTTTTTTATTAAAACATTGCCCCACACTAGGATTTCTCCTGTATCGTGGGTGCCTTTACAAACACAAATTTCACATACACAAACAGCCAGACCTATGTGCAATGCAGGAATCGAACCCGCGACACGTTGCGCAGCAGCCAATCTCTCAGCCACTGCGACAACCGTGCGGTCGAACTGTACTGAACCGATCATCATGAAATTTTGCATATACGTTGTCAGAGGCACGAAAAAAGGCAAGGTACCTTTCATCTATGCGAGCAAAACCGCGCGCAAAAGCCCGTACCTCACCCTTCCCCGCTGGTACTTTATTATTTTCTTATCAACATCCCACGCTGCACAAAAACAATTACTATCAACAATTGGTTTTCGCTCTTGCCATTTATAATATCAACAGAAATTGTATTCAACGTTGAGTTATTGATAGTCGCATCGAAACCAATGTGAACATCAATTCGGATATTTTAATTTTTCATGACTGATAAAAATAGCTTATTTCCTTGACATGTTTGTTTTTCGTTCAATAGGTACATTATTTAACATAAATACACGTAATATCACGCCTGTGTTCTCCGAAGAGTAAGGTTAGAAGCACGCTTCAAGATAATGACCAATTTTAAATGAAGCGCGCTTCCATCAAAACCTGCTTCAAGCCACATCGAAAGATCAGCCAACTTCTTCTAAATTCCAGAGTTCTAAATGCCAGTTCATGTTCACACGCATCACAAATCGTAAACAATGTCGGACACGTCTTATATCACGTATTTCAAAATCACGTTCGTCAAAAAACACGAATCGTGATTTTTTTGTGCCGGATAATGTTCGATAGTTCATCTAAGACTGAACTCTGAATCACGAAACCAATGTGAACATCAATTCGGATATTTTGCCGAGTCGTGATAAAACATGATTCCGTATGTACTTAATGTGAAATTCCATCCGTCATGTGAGGTCAAGACGTATCGTGTTTTTTGATGAACGTGACTGACGGAACCCGGGTGAATGAGCCGTAATATGTAGTGATCGCGAAAACCTAAGACTGGTTCACGATAAATCTAGATCCAAAACTTACCAATTAGCCCAGCCTTTTCGACAGAGGAGTGGGCCTGGTCGGAGCAGTAGCAAATGAGGTGCCCCAGCAGTTCAGCTGACTGCACCTCAGGGTTCAGCTTGGAGAGCTCCATGAGGGCTCTGGTGCGAGCTGCCAGCAGGCTTACCAGGGTCGCTTCGCTAGCTGTTGTCTGGATGAAGAAGGGAATTAAAGAGACTGTTTGTGGTAAATGAAATAATTACCAAATCAACCGAAAGATGTTTGGCATAGGCCTTCCCCAATTATCGCCACAATGATCGAACTCATCGCATGCTTTGCAATGTGTGGACGTTCATATTTGTTGTGACGCATGTGCAAATGTATATTGAGCCATGTGTTGCGAGGCATGCTCGGCGTATCCTCGCAATGTTTGGATCCACCTTGTGATAGATACACTCGACCAATTCGTTGCCGTGAGCCGAGCCATATTTTGTCGGTTTTTTGGCGCGCCTCAGTCTGAGCCGTGCGTTTAGTGGAGACGTCCGCGTCATCACGATTTTGTTCTAAACTGGATCATGTCGCCTCACTTTGGTCCGCAACGTGCCTCGACCCTCTGCCTCAGTCTACCTCAAATAGAGACTGCTCGGTCTAAAGCTGCTCTGCTGCTTTGCTCAAATGAATACACGGCTTAACGCTTAAATGGACACTGAGGATAGTAAATTTTACTCACTTGTATTACACCGCCGCCTGGGCTATCATTCTTCTCGTTGAGGAAGCAATCCGGTAGACCTAACAGCTTGCCCAGCCAATTCATCGCTATGGTTTCCAGCTCCGTACCAGCAGGGGAAGAAGCCTGAACAAGGATGGGTTTATAGACACGACAAACACTACAATGATGATGAACGATGGTGGTAAAGAGGCCTAATGGCCCACCTGAAGGTATATAACGCTTGCAACACCGATTATCACATGCGCGTTGCCGACCCTTTTAAATGAGGGTTAACTGTTCCAACAGCTTAGGGGACAAGCAGGTCCACGCTGTCAACACAATGCATCCTCAGGAGCTCTGGCAATCTTACTCACCACTGAATATAACACTACCGAATAGTAGCGTTATTAGGCTTTGGTATTCTAATCGTTATCATCAAAATCATCAATGTAGCCCTCGAAATTATATTTGAGGAAAATTCGATTATTTCGTGAAAACATTACGATTTACCTCAAATAATTTCGAGGGCTGATATTGATGATTATATTATTTAGTAACTTAATTACCATTAGTGTCGCAAATCGAATTCGGATCAACATACAGCGTACAACAGCGCTAATTTGCAAAAAGCCCAAAATATTTTGAATTTCACGCGCAAACTTGACGGATCCACTTTAATGTAATAACTTACCCAAGTAAAGCAGAGTACGTTGAGGGCGCTGGACAGCATTTCTCCCATGATGGAAGGGTATGACGTCAGAGCGGGGAAGTAGGCGTGCATGTGGGGGCTCTGCCAGTGGACCAGCTGCGAAGAGCATGTTTTAATTACTTTGGTCTCCAGAGAGTGTCGCTGAAGAGAGTAAACAGAATCTATACCTACTAATAGAAAATGCGAAAGTTTGGATGGATGTTTTTGTGAATTTGAAACATGTCAAAGCCATGTTAAGCTTCTATTAAGTTATTAAATATATAAATGATTCTTGAAAAAAAAAAAAAATTACATTTATAATGTATAGATGGTGATATCGCATCGATGTCCGATAACTGCAAAGTAATTGGCATTGAGTTGGAAATACTGCATAAGTTTTCCGATAGATGTCGCCAAACGCTCCTAAGAAGCGTAATTACAAAGGGGTCTCAAATTTCAGATGAGTCGGGCGGGACCCGGTAGCTCAGTTGGTTCAGAGCACTAGCCACGGTTCGGCAGAGGTCGCGGGTTCAAATCCCGCTCGGGTCATATGATTTTTGAGAATCACTTATATATTTAATAACTTTGGATGGATGAATGTTTGTTACTCGATCTCGCCAGAACGGCTGAACGGATATGGATGAAAGCATATAAGGCTACTATTTCTCCCGAAAAACGCGGGCGAAGCTCCGGGCGGAAGCCAGTAATATGTTCTTCACTGAATCTATCCTTTTTTCACACAGCGTGGTGAATAGCAAGCATTTTGGCCGCCCCCATTAGATAATTCGCTTTAGCAACTGGCGCACTCTCAATACTCCTGCCGTGTTACGCACACTCTGTATATAAGACCCGTAAGATACGCGTCACAGGTACAAATCGTATTTTATTACCGTCCTTTATCAACCACAAAAACATTTTTTCATCTAACTTTAACTGATTCATCTTATGGGCCTATCCAAAACTCTTGTAACTATGATTATAAAAACTTCAAACGCTGATATCTCAAAACTATGTTTTTTGAGATACAGCAAATAGGCCTGACACGGCAGTGACTCTAAAAAGCAACTCACCCCTGGCATGATATGCTCGTCCACGTCCTTGAAGATGTCATCCCATTGCTCGGGAGACTGCGGCGCCTCCTTCGGCAGCAGCTTGTGCAGGTAGCCTGGCTGCACGCTCGGATACACGCGGCGATCTCGAATGTTCTCCAGGTAGTCCGCTATGTAGTCCACCATCTCCTTGGCTGGATGTAAGAAAATAGATAATTATTAACCCCCTTACTTATAAATGCCTCTTAATTTTAACCACTGATTAAATATTCATCTATCCTTGTCATTTGTATGACAATGACAGATGACAATTGACATAGGAGCTGTATAAGTTAATCATCGTTTATAAGTCCTTACTTTAGGGGGCGTCGAGATCCTGGCTGTTTTAGCTGTTTCAGATTCACGACAGATGGTAAGTAAAAAAAAAATGTTTCTAGAAAAAATTAACTAAGTGAGTGGCGCGGCGGGCAAAATAAGGTTGAGAACCTATGGCCTAAGATTTTTACAGGCCAAAGGTGAGTTGCCTACAATTTGAATAAAATCAGCACCTAAGGGCACTACCCTCATTGGGATGCCAAGGCGACGTCGCCAGCAGTGTCGCCAAACAAAACATATTGAAATGTATGGCAGCTAATTTATTCGGCGACAAACTGGCCACATTGCCAATTTGGAGGCCTAGCTAGCACTATTGACGCCCTGCTAATAGCGCAAGGCGCGCTCATCGTATAAAAAAATGTAAAGTTAAACAGCACCGATCGTTGTGGCTATACTTAGGGAAAGCCTATGGCCAGCAGCAGATGTTTGTCAGCTGATGTACTGAAGTAATATTAAAAAATATCTAGCAAACCATAAATTACCAGATGATCATCTTAAACAAGCATAAAACTACGTTTTCTGCAAAATGGAACCCAAAAACAAAGTCTTAGAAGATTTAAAAAACCCATTCGTACGTAGAATCCTATCAACAAGTGCCTACTGTACAAAGAACTGTTTGATTGAAAGAAACCGGACAATCGGACACTTGTGTTCGCCAATACACTCAAAGGACTTTAATTGTATACTTTTCTTGTAAACCAAACACATCTGGGATTTATTTCCTCCATCTGTATCTGATAATTTAGTAAAACCTTCGTGTCAAGAAATAATAAGGCATTGCCGTCTTGAAAGAAAAAATAATAATTATTTATTTGCATAGTGAGGCAGTGTTGGTAGTGGTACTAATCGATTACTTAGTTAATTAGATTAATTTTAAACAGATTAAAATTAATCGTGATGAAAATAACCTAAACTACATTAATTGTAATTGCGATTAATAAAATTAATCATTAATCGTTAATTTGATTAAGTATTTTTTAAATAATTTGTAAAAATAAAGCTACTTGAGGGCTTTGCTAGCAATAAAAGGTCAAATTAAGGTGGAGAAACTTTATCAGGATAATCGTATGTGATTACAGAACGCATATACCTACCATATTGTTTTACGAGAACAAACGAAGTCAACCCATCAACCTATAGCGTAAGGCAGCCATAAGATGTTTCATTTTTAAACTGGACAAAATTGCATATTTTTTTAATCATATTTTTTTATCGATATTACTAATTTTATTTATGATTATTATTTTGTAATGATTACGATTAATTAATTTGAACCGTTAATCATGATTAACTTTTTGATCGTTAATCAGATTAATTTTTGCAACATTTTTTTGAGGTGACGCCGTAGACGTATTACCCACGAGATGCGAATCAAGAGGGGACCTAAAGGAAAAAATTGCCGTGTTTCCCGTGGTTAATATTATGTCTAGATATTTCTATACATCTTAGCTAATAAATCGAGAATTCTAAGGCAGAACTCCAATACACATAACATCAAACATCTAGCTATTTTTTTACACCAATCTCCGATTCGCATTTGTTTCTAGACAAAAGACAGTACAATGTTTTCAATAAAGCGACAACCATAAAAAGGATTTACACTAACCGGTATAAACCGGTATAAAACAGAATAAACCAGTTTACACCGGATCGAACGACTCAATAACAGCACATGCAAATCCGAAATGGGGGTAGGAACAGTGATTTTATTTTTATTGTTCTGATAGTATATTGTGATGTGGATAAAGGAAGGGGTTTGATTCCGGGTTGGGTAAAAAAGAATTCGAAACTAAGTTTATTATGTAAAGTTAAGTTTTTTCAAAGTTACAATTATTTTTAGATTTGCAGTATTTAAATATGAGTATTTTTTTATTTCAATCATATACCTAGATATGTAGAAAAAATAGTTTCCAATTTAAAACAAAACTTGAAAGCTTTTTATATAAAAATTGACGATTTTTAGGATTTTTTTGAATGAATGCTGTAAAATACTAACATGATATTTTTAATGGTGTATTTGACCATTGTACTAAATCACTAATTACTTACTCCAGACTTTTTAACAAACTACTTTTTACCTAGCCAAAGTATTCATACATTTTACTTTGTTTTCTTGAATAGTGTAAATTATATATGTTTATAGATGAATAATAATACAGTACAGTTAAATAAACACCATAACTAAGTATTTAGGTATTGTAAGTTACCATGGAAATAACCACAAAAGAGGACATTGAACAATTCAATTATAACCCACTTAATATTCAGAAAACGTACGAAATAATGTAACATAATTATATCAGTCACTATGTCCTATAATAACTATATTATTATCATGATACTTCATAATTATGATATACCTAATTGCATATTGAAATGTAGGTACTTGTGATTTGAAGGTTAATACTAAACAGGGACTGGTATTAATTATGCTACTGTTTTGTATAATTATGATATACCACTAAAACAGGGATTCTCAATCTTTTTTGCGTAGAGCCTAAAAAAATATATAATTTTCACAACAATTATTTCTCAATTATAAGTAAGTATAATCAAGTAAAATAAAACTTTCCTGTGCACTTCTAAGAATAATTGAAGTGATAAAAAGCATAATTTAAAATTTGAGCCATTTATGATATACGCGCCCTATGGAAGTGCGCGCCACTTTGGAGGTTTGGAACTTCTGTATTAAATCTCGTAAGTACCTACCTACCATAGTTAACAGAAGTGCATTAAAAGGGTCTTCAAAAGTAAAGGTACTGTTTAATTAGCGGCCAACAAACAGGCAGCCCACGTAATGGTAGGTGGTCACCACCGCCTATGGAATCTGCAATACCAGAGGCATAGCAGCATGCGAAGCATAACCACAATAAAAATGGGTTTTATCGACGGAAGAATAGACAAAATGACAGATTTTAGAAAGATTTCTACCGTTTTATGAAGAGAAGAAATGTTTGTATTCTTCAATAGACTTAAGTCTGGTATGGCGTACCCTCAGATCATAGAAACAAGGGAGATGTGCTAAGGCGCTATCGAGCTTGATGCCTGAACCTGAGAAAATTGCTCATATTAAAAACGTACGCTGGCGACGAACCGAACACGATCGATGGTATAAATACAGTGTTTTAGTTTAGTGTTAGTGTTGAGTGACGATTAACAGTGTTAGATTAAGGGTGTGCGGAATGTTTAATGCGTGGAAGGTCTTTTTATTCACAAGGAGCGCTTAATTATGCGCGTAATTGTGTCAAAAATGTACTAAAAGTGGCATCAGTTGTTCTCGTACTAATTTGCTATTATGGCATATCTCCTTGTTTCTATGATCTGAGGGCGTATCAGACTTTTGTCCGATTTTTGACCTATTCCATCTTTATTCTACCAAGAATAAATAAAGTTTTTCTGTCCAATTCGATATCTCTTCTGCCCGAGCACGCTGCGACCCGTGCTTGGCGTAGCAGACTTTTGTCAACTGAAGAATAGAAACATTTTCTTCACTTTATTTAAACATCACCATGCTTAAATCGGTAGAAATCTTCCTACAATCTGTCATTCTGTCTATTCTTCTGGAGACAAAACCCCTTTCTATAGTTGTTTATGCTACGCATGCAGAGAGTACAATGGGCCGATCCGATCACGAATAATTTTGACGTATGGTATCGTAAATGTAAGCATATTTTGAATTGAAAATATACGTTTGCTAAACAATATTTATATGAATTAAATAAGGTACGTCATTTATTTCTCTATATTTTTTAAAATGCGCAAATTGTATAATTTTTTTTTCAAAATGTTGTAGGACTGTTGTATTTTCAATTTAAAATATGCTTAGCGTACATTTACGATACGTACTATATGTCAAATTATTTGTGATCCCACAGAAATATGCGGCATCGATTAAACTATGCACGATGATATTTACAACAAAATATTCTCACCTTTTACTCGGAACTCCGCGTGCTCCATTTTGTCTATGGATTATAGATTTATTGGTGAATACCTGCAACAAAGAAGAATTTATAGTAAGTTAAGTCTAGTGGGTTTGTTCCGGTCCGGGTATTTTCATCAGAAAAATTCTCAATTAGCAGCCCGGAGTCAACATTTGTGCCTGGGTATTGGCAATAGGCTCGTCCTTTGAGACTTGATAGCTGGGAAGTGTGGGTGTACTGAATACCTCTGCCTAATCCATCGGGGAATATAGGCATGATATTATGTGAGAAAACCGACACAGACAAACAGATAATGTATATTTTTGGACATATCTCGTAAATTACTAAGCAGATTTCAATGCAATTATCACCATCACACCGAACGAAAATTAGAAAATATTTTTTTGAGACCAATATTTTACATACCAATATACAGGATTTCAGGTTAAACGAGGGATATATTGAAGGATATTCAATATTAGATACTAGTTCAATAAACTACGGTACCAACCCTTGAAATCATCAAAAAAAAATATCCGTACTTATCCCTCGACAAAATGTTTGGAACAGCTGTTTTTTTTTCGTGATTTAAAGGTTGATCCCGTAGTGTATCGAACTAGTATCGAATTCTTTCACCCCAAAAACGTCCTAGGTACAGCATTTTCTAAAGGGTTTTCTAAACAGCAATCTTGAGAAGATTGCTGTTGTTGTTGTTGTTGTTGTTTGTTGTTTTTGTTGTTTCATTAAAGGTCATTCATAAATATTGTACTAAGTAATAATATACCGCGACACCCTTATACGTGTCCTTCAACGTTACACCTTTGACCTTGTACAGCAAGCAATTTATCCACAATTAAAAAAACATGCCATAAAAACAGGTACAAACGAACAAATTCGGTGTAGTTACGGTAATCGCATACTATAATACGATAATCCACCCCGCCAGACGTTTACGAAGCCTTACTACGTACGTCGATACTACAGCGCAAATGTTCCATACGAGGCTTGGACAAATTGGAACGTATTAAGGTCGACCAGAATCTGATGGCAAAAGTAGAAATTAAAATTTATTAAATATTTTAAGAGATTCTCAAAAATCGAATGTCGTGAGCAGGATTTGAACCTGCAATCTCTGGCGAACCATGCCAACCTCAGATCATAGAAACAAGGAGATGTGCCATTATAGCAAATTAATACGGGAACAACTGTCGCCACTTTTAGTACATTTTTCAACACAATTACAAGCGCCCCTCGTGAATATAAAGATCTCCCACGCATTAAACATTCCACAAACCCTCAATCTAACACTGTTAATCGTCACTCAACACTAGCACTAAACTAAAACAATGTATTTATATCATCGATCGTGTTCGGTTCGTTGCCAGCGTGTACATTTTATATACGGTCAATGTGACCGTATCAAAGCGTCAATTTTAGTAGCGCCTTGGCACGTCTCCCTTGTTTCTATGATCTGAGATGCCAACCGTGCAAATTAACGAGCCGAACCGTGCAAATTAATTTAATAAACGAGCTGGTAGCTCGTCTTTTCTGAGGCCCTAGACAAGTTACTTTACTGTTAGCGTTAGCGTCAAACACAACAGATGAAATGTATGGAAGTGACATTTGTGAGCCACTTGACTTTTCCGCAGCTAATGTCATTGCCATACATTTTGTGCTTATCGTTTGGCGTGAACGATAACAGAAAAGCAACTTGTCTAGGGCTTTGTACCGACACGCCATGTGATATCACCGCGAGAATTGCAAAGTTTGCGAACGTTCGAGGGAGAATCTCACCGTGACATTCTCCCTCGAACGTTCGCGTAAAAATCGCCGTGATATCACGCGGCGAGCGGCATAGAATAGACGACAGGCTGCTGTTATGTCATCGCGCCTGTAGCTTAGGGATTGACAATCATAATCGATTTTATTATGTCATGCGTGAGAATACTTCCTCAGTGATAACGTCTGAATCCGGTGAGCTAACGGTGAGATTTTCCCTCGAGCTTTGCCAAACAAATTGGAGGAAGCCGTGACACGCTTGGATGTCTGTAACGCGCGCGGCGTTACAGACATCCAAAGTGAGAATGTTACGGTGAGATTCTCCCTCGAATGTTCCCAAACAAATTGGCAGTTCTCGCGGTGACATCACGCGGCGAGTCGTTACAGAATAGTCTAGCTGGTGTCGATTTTGCAAGTTTCATAGGCTACGATAACCGCTTACCATCAGCTGGGCGGCCCGGCTGATGGTAAGCGGTATAAATGAACTTCATATTACATTCACTACTCACATTTCGTTTCATGATGTCTAATAAATCTATCTATATTTAATACAATATATAATATACAGTGTGGCCCGTTTAAGTAGTCCAATTTTTTTATGGGTCGTGGACATCACAAGGTTTCATCTAAACGCAAAATAGTTCCGCGACAATCAGTAGTATAAAAGTTCTGATCCAATTTTTTTTTCTTAAAATCTCTAGTTGTTTAAACCTCTTTAAATTAAGAGATAGTGCACTAAATTGAATCAAACACCAAATTTGATTCAATTTAATACAAATTTAATTTAACGTAATTCGTAATCTAGAGAATTTTACATAAAAGTAATTGCATTATAAAATTTGGTTTTTGATTCAATTTAGTGCTGTCCTGACTGACTGATGGATCAACGCACAGCATAAGCCGCTGGTCGCAGAAACGTGAAATTTTGAGGATGAATTCCTATGATGTAAGCATCTGATAAGAAAGGATTTTTGAAAATTCCACCCCCAAGAAGTTGAAAAAGGGTGGCAAAGTTTGTATGGGAAAACGTGTTTACTTGGTCTGATCAACTTCAAACTTCCAATTTTTTATTTCCGATCAACACGCGGGCGAAGCCGATGGCAAAAGCTAGTATAAAATAAATATAAAAATTATTTTTATAAATAGAAAAAGGCTAAAGTCTATAAAATGGCGATATAAAAACAATCGAGTACAGTCCGTGATAGATTGTGACGCATCGACTTGGTGGCGGTCAACGTAAACAGTAATTATTGGCGGAGACTGTACTTTGGAACCGACTTCAAAAATGTGATGGTTATTCTTTTCTTGTTTGGGTTGAATGTAATACCAGCGTCATTTTTAGGGTTCCGTAGCCAAATGGCAAAAAACGGAACCCTTATGGATTCGTCATGTCTGTCTGTCTGTCTGTCCGTCCGTATGGTCACAGCCATTTTTTTCACCTAATCTTTCATGGAAAATTGGTTTGAGCGAGATCTAGTAAGTAGTTGTAGTTTTTAAACTTTCGCAAATTGTACACATGTTTTTAATTATATCGGGACTTTTCGCGCACAAACTTAATCAAAATATAAGAATTTTGACTAACTAAAAATTCATAAATATCTAGTAAGTAGTTTTTTTTTAAATAATCAAAATTCCTTCACAAACAAACTTTGTTATGCGGTCCGGTTTTTTTCACTTTTACGTCCATAATTGATACGGACGGAACCCTCGGTGCGCGAGTACGACTCGCAGTTGGCCGGTTTTTTTGAAAATAAGATACTGAAGCATCTGAAATACTGAGGTTTCAGTTTTTGTTGTACCTACTATCTATCTGACATTTTTTAGATCTATATTGTGCATTGTCATTCATAATAATGATATGGAGTAAGTACTTACGCTGCGAGTTCCTGCACTTTTTACGTAAAAGCCAGAATAGCATAAGCATAGCATAATCGGCCTATAATGTTCCCACTGCTGGGACACAAGCCTCCTCTGTGAGAGGGAGTGGGCCGTGGTCCACCACGCGGGGCCAGTACGGGTTGGTGGACGTCACATATCTTTGATTGTTTTTTGGTTCTAGGACATGCCGGTTTCCTCACGATGTTTTCCTTCACCGTGAAAACAAGTGATAATTAATTTCTAATACGCACATGACTTCGAAAAGTCAGCGGTGCGTGCCTCGGGATCGAACTCGAACCATTCGCCGTGGGAGGCACATGGTTTAAGCACTAGGCTATCACTGCTATAAAGCCAGAATAATATTTTTAGTTATGTAAAAAAAAATAATCTGATGTATTAAAATATAAAAAAATATAAAACAAAAGTTGTTGTTTATGATGTTAGTAATATATTTCTGCGAGATTATTAGTGTTTCTTACAAGTAACCATGTATTTTTTTAAGGGCTAAAACTGGCGAACCAATGCTATTAAACGCGTCTGCTAACCCCTTTGGGAAAGAAGCGTGATCCTGTGTATGTAGGAAGCTATACCAAAACTTCTTTTCCAACAAATTTTTTCAGCAATCATTCAAGACCAAGCATTCGCGACCTTCCCAAGCGCTTAAAAAACTGAATGAAAAGGCATATTTGTAAATATTTCAGAAACAAGATAGAAACGGGTCACTTCGTTCTAATAAAAGAGGTTATCTTAGTCTGTAATCTTTATACAGGAGGTTTTATTTATTAGTTTAATTTACTTGCTAATGGCTAATTTGGTGACACCCAACACGCATAGAATGTCCAATTCCATATCTATTCTACCAAGAATGGACAAGTTCTTTCTATACAATGCGTGTTTGACCTTGAAGATTTGTTGACTTGTCTACTGAAGCCTAGCTTAGCTTAGCACTATTGGAAACGGGTGCAACGAAGCTAAGTTTTTTTTTTTTTGTATGGATTGTTGCGAGCTAAAGTTGGGAGCTACGGATGCGAGCTAAAGATGCGAGCTAAGGATGTGAGCTAGGGATGCGCGAGTGGTGTAACTATGTGCAGAGCGGAGTAGGCGTACTACGTAGATACATCGCTAAGCTCGGGTCGCGCACCTTCCTCGCACAGCTAACTCGGGCAGCGCATCTTCGTAGAACATCTCTCCGCTACACCGCTTAGCTTTAGTGGTAACGGTCACATAGTTAGCTTAGCTTTCACCTCGCTCACCGCTTGGCTGCTTCGCAAATGTCCGGTGGTAAAGCACCATTGGTGGATATCAAACACATCCTTAGCTACACCACAGGGTCTCATCAGGAAGAAAGGAACATTTGTTCAAATAAATCTCAATAGATGGCATTATATGTATTGTATCGATTTGTTATTGAAGTTTGTGTAAAATTCAGAATATGAAAAAATAGACCATGAAAAATGTTCTAATTTTAAAAAATCCTCTAAGCACGAAAAAAATATAGCCTGATGATAGCCCGAGTTACGGCGGTCACGTTTCTTTGTATGAGATGAGGCATCTACGTAGTATAATATTATTATCTATGGCTACACAGCTTAGCACATCTTTGGTTGAGAAGCAGCCTTTAGGTCTTATAACTATCATTGTGAGCAGCTAAAATAACAATTATATAAAATTTCTAATTAATTGTTATTTAACTAGAAATATGAGTTTCTAAGATCCTTTGAATTCTTTAAGATTTGTAAGCAGTAAAGCTCAAATGATTTTTAATTTTAAAATGGCTTTGTACGCGTGCAATTATTTCCTTTAATAAAGAATCGTGATGAATAAAGATGGATAAAGACGGTCAAGAGCGAGTCAGGCTCGCACAATTAGGGTTCCGTACTAAATAAACGTATTTAGGGTTCCGTACATAAAAAGGAAAAAATGAACCCTTATGGTTGTGCGTCTATCTCTGTCTGTATGTGTGACTGTCTGTATGTTAAGACCCGCTTTCTTAGGAACGCGTCAAGTTGAAATTAATATCAAATATTAACTTCTAGGTTCCTTGGAGCTGCAAAAAATCAAGCTTCTAAGGCAACGCAATACAAAAAATACGGCCATTTACGACACTCGCATATAAGTGCAGTGATAGCCTAGTGGATTAACCATGTGCCTCCCACGGCGAATGGTTCGAGTTCGATCCCGAGGCAGGCACCCCGCTGACTTTTCGAAGTCATGTGCGTATTAGAAATTAATTATCACTTGCTTTAACGGTGAAGGAAAACATCGTGAGGAAACCGGCATGTCCTAGAACCAAAAATTCGAAGACATGTGATGTCCACCAACCCGCACTCGGCCCGCGTGGTGGACTACGGCCCACTCCCTCTCACAGAGGAGGCCTGTGTCCCAGCAGTGGGAACATTATAGGCCGATTATGCTATGCTTATGCTTATAAATCTAAACCTATACGCGACTTCCCGTTAACCTAAACGCATGAAATTCGGCAAGAAGCAAGTACCTACAGCATAAATAAAGGTAAAAATTCGAAAATCGTAATTTGTAGTTAGGTATATAAAATTTTATTCTTTTGCAATTATAAACTTACTGAACCCTCAGGGCGCAAGTCCTATTCGCTCTTGTCCGGTTTTTTTTATTTAATAAGGATTGATATGCATATACTCGTAGATTAGAATGACCATCGTATAAGTTGCTACCTATTTTAATAAAACATACTTTTTTTTACTACAACTTTAACACTGTAAAAAAATGTTTAGTTTTCCTGTAATCTGTGGCTTATTGGTGGACTAAGGGCGGGTTGCTTCAAACCATCTGTATTCGTAAGTCAGTACGTAATCTTTAAGTCGGTATGAAATTGTCGTACAAGCCGCCATATTTGACGGTTACAGATACGTAACTGTAAGATGAAACAACATGGCCTTACTAGGGTAAGGCCATGTTGTTTCATCTTTCAAATTCAAACATCATTCTTAAAATTAAAATGTTAGCTTTAGAAAACTAGGAGAACGGGAAAAAATTGTATTTTTTTGCATATTTTTGCACATTTTTAGTTCTTAGCTGTATCATTAATATCACTGAACTTAAAGTAAAAACATATTTTTATAAAGTGTTTTAGTTAGTTCTTACAAAGAATACCTCACACAATATATTACGTTACGAATACCCCACACGATATAATATATTACGTTACTTAGTTTTCACGAAAAATCTCTGTGACAAACGGACGGACACGGGGGTGATCTTGTAAGTAAGGGTTCTATTTTCCCTTTTAAAGAACGGTACCCTTAAAAGTGAATTAGTGTCGGAACTCCTTGTCTCACTAAAACGACAGTTCAGCACTTTTTTCTAAATAATTATTGCTCTTTATTTGTTTATTTAAATATTATCTATGTACCTACAAAATGACATAAGTACCTACGTATAAAATTATGTGGATTTAAATTAGCAGAATGAACATAGATAGTAAAATAATAATTATTGAAATATTTTTTAATAGAAAAACCTAGATATTACTACTAGTTAAAAAATTTAATGTAATAATCACAAAAGTTACATAATTTTCAGGTTAAAATATCTGAAAATTATGTGGCTGAAATAAATGCAATGTCATTTTTTTTAAATCTGACTGATCTGTTTTTTCGGAGTAACGTATTATTTTGAATACTATCGCAATTCATAATAAATATAATTAAAATTAGAGAAAATTATAGAGCCATTCTTGTATACTTCTCAATATAAGCGTTTAAGTACATATTATTAAATATCACTTCACATACATCCTTCGAAACAAAACTAATTTTAATGATTAAAACTTTTTCTTACCTATTAAATCAAATAAAATAGTAAAAAAACAAATTACTACTTACGTGAAAAAAAACTGACACAATTTTTGCTTTGTTTGGTTTTTTGAAGGTAACAACTGATACACAGGGTGCGACGATACTGTCCGGTGGCAGTCTACTGTAACGTTTATATAGGGGGTGTAGCGCCGACAAACGATGCGGTGAGGGCGCAGTACTGAGCGGAGCGGGTAGCTGAGCGATTAATCTAGGTTTTTATTGACAAGATTTTTTTATGTCGCCAGATTGAATATTGCATTGTTTTTGATTTTTCTTTTATTTTCTAATTATTATTTAAAGTAATGTTTATGCTTGTGTCTTAATTGAAGTGTGAGATTTTTTCATTATTTGTGTTTTTTTTTATTTAAAGTTTTAATTTTGTTCTTTTTGTTGGTGTTTTTGATTTAAGGTTTAATGTAAGTATAAACTTTAATATTATTTTTATTTATTTCAGAGTCAACATAATGTGAAAAGGGTTCCTCTAGGACTCTAGGTACTATTCTTTACTTCCTTTCTCTCTTTAAAGCACCGAAATTGAATCACCAGCGTTTTCTAAGACTGACTTGCCTGAAGTATTCTTGTTCAATAGAAAAATATTTTTGTGATCTTTTTATATTGAAAAAAATAATACGTGTCATCATTACTTAAATAATTGGGCACAGCGAAATATCTTGCTCAACCACCTTACTTACTCACCTTATAGAATACCCTGTGACGAAGTCATCCTTCTTTCATTATTTAGTACTGGCAATCTTCCATTACTGGCCACTTCATCCACTCTATCCTTTTAGATTTGAACTTTAAATTTCAAAATTAGAACATCTCATATTTTCATGCATTTATTTCATTGTTTTGTCACTCTTTGTCTGGTCTCCAAAGACATCGGTCGTGGCCACTAATCTGTTATTTTAATAGTATTATATTATAAAGTGTTCAATTTTATAAGCAAATAGACTGTTTCATAACTCCTACTATTTTTACCGTTGTAACATCTGTGTAACAATTATAAGTGCAAATACAACAACTACGTCGCAATTATACCACTCCCAATCCTTCAGTGTTTTATTTCTCAAGATTATATCCGGAGACTCCCTCATAGCTAGCCGTGGCCTGAGAGGACAGAGGGAGGGAGGCACTCCGGGATAACCCAAGTCAATTAAAGCTATTCATAATAATTATGTAGTGTTGTGTTCCTGTGGTGAGTAAGCTCCTGAAGATGCCATTGTATTGACAGACGGTGATCCGCTTGTTTCCTAAGCTTGGTAACTTTCATATGATACTCGGTGTTACAAGAGTTTCATAGACTACGGTAATCACTTACCATCAGGTGGGCCAGGGGGTCTACTCTCTAAGCACGAAATCCGTAGTTTCGACCTTAGTTACGGGCGTTTCTTACTCCGTATCACCTAGGGACTTTTGATTAGTTCGGAGCCTGAACTAAGAATGATAGCACAATTTGACAGTTGGTCCCTACTCCCGATGTGTTTTTATCCGTCCGAAAAATTTAATTTGACACTTCTTTTGACGGAAACTTATGTCTATTGTAGTTTCGGACGGGCCCGTATCTTCGTTGAAGGACTTACAGAGTAGACCCCCTGGTACGCCCTGCCATCGTCGTATGAAAAAAAAATCTCTGTTGTTTATATTTGTCATGTGCGTAACTTGACCTATCAATTGCATGAAATCCCATTGTGTATTGATAAGCGCAAAAAAGCGTAGCATTTTGTAGATATAACTATCGATACGATACCTATCTTATCTGTTTGAAACGGAAACTACACTTTGTGCAGTGGTTTAAGGCTTATCTGTCTGTATCGTGGGGTCAGAAATTCAATTCCCGTACGGAATATAGGATAAAGTTTAAAGATCTGGATGTATGGGCAATATCAGCTTTAGATAATTATATATTTTTTTACTAAGCTTGCGTATGGCCGCCATCTCACTTGCTTGTCTATTTATTTTTATGCAAACGTTCGAGGGAGAATTTCTCACCGTGACATTCTCCCTCAAACGTTCGCAATTGCCTGTCTATTAAAAAAACGTTATTGATTCGCAAATTAATATTCTTTGTAAGAACTTGAACTGTCAACCATCACCTGAAAAGTAATTTTCAGGTGATGGTTGACGGTTCGGGGTCATTGACGTGCCTATTCTTATCGTGATCGCATAGTATACGTATTATGTCATATCTCAGTTCATTATATCACCCGCTATCGCTTATCACTATGTCCTTACCTGCGAGAGGATGTGACAACGAGAATAAAATTCATTCGCGCATACTTTTAATAGATTTTCCGGGTAAACTTCAAATCGTCGATCGTTATCTGCCATCGATAGAGCCTTGGTCTTGATATTTAAAAAATATAGCTGTGAAGTGCATTGAATTATATACCTAACATATATGCGCCAGCTATAAAGCTTTATGCACACACATCAGTTATGTCACCGTCAATTCACCGATTCGGTCACTTTTTTTAACCGACTTCCAAAAAGGTGGAGGTTCTATGTTCGGCTGTATGTATTTTTTTTTGTACTCCGTCGATTGTGGACCGATTTTGGAAATTCTTTTTTTTATTTATCTATTTACTACATAATATTATAAAGCTGAAGAGTTTGCTTGTTGTTTGTTTGTTTGAACGGGCTAATCTTTGGAACTACCAGTCGGATTCGAAATATTCTTTCTGTATATGATAGCCAGTTATGAGGAATAGTGTACTAATACTAACTAATAGTAACTATTCACCAATTGGTTTCGCTCGGGGTCCGTTTTAAGAAATGGAATGACCATCGCGGTCCGCCCAACATTTTATAGAAAAATATATTTTTTAAACAACTAATGTAATTACGGAAATAACAAAGGTATTTTTAGGGTTCCGTACCAAAATGGTAAAAAAGGAACCCTTATGGTGCGACTTCGTCTGTCTGTCTGTCTGTCTGTCATACCTGCTTATTTCAGCAACTACTTATGCTATCAACTTGAAATTTGGAACAGTTATAAAGAATGCTTGTTAAATTTTATTGCAAAAAGTATTTTCATTGCAAAAGGGGCAGGATTGGGGGTCCGAATTTTTAAAGTGGGGTTATTAGGTTAAATGACATATCATATGAAAGGGCTTGATCTGCACATTTCAAAATATATTTTTATTTTATTTTATGTCTTACAGTTTTCGACATATGATGAAAAATGTCCAAAGAAATACCATTCCCGCCCTTATCTCCGAAGTTTGCGGGGCGAAAAATCTGACATAATTAGAGTTTATAGGAATTGACCCAAATAGGGCACCAAAAATAAAACGATGTTCCTAACTAGTACAGTTTTTTCAAAATCATCAAAATTCCTTCACAAACAAACTTAGTTATGCGGTCCGGATTTTTTCACTTTATACGTCCAAAAATGATACGGAACCCTCGGTGCGCGAGTACGACTCGCACTTGGCCGGTTTTTTTTATTTCGCCCGACCATTTTCGAATTGACGTCAACAAAGTTATTGCGGGGATGCATTTTTATTAAATTACGTAGGTACCTACTTTGTAGTACAAGTTGCTGTGTTTCCGCGGTCCGCAGAAAATGGGTCGGCGGTCCGGATGCGGACCGCGGTCCGCCATTTGGCGACCCCTGCCGGCCTAGCATGACCACGATAGAAACGGGTTTTGTCTACATAGAAATAGACAAAGTGACAGATTGTAGAAACATTTCTACGTTTTATGAATGAAACGGTAGAAATGTTTCTACAATCTGTCACTTTGTCTATTTCTATGTAGATAGACAAAACCCGTTTCTATCGTGGTCATGCTAGGCCGGCTGGTGTAAGCTATTTAAACATCACGCTACAACCCTTAGGAGCCGAGCAACGGGGGTGAAACCGTTTTGAACAATATAACATTGTTTTGAACAATATAAGCTACTAGCTGTTGAGCTAGTAACTTATATTGTTCAAAACAATTTTCGCAAGCTATGAAAATTATTTGAATCTCAATTATTTCAGGCGTGTTATTTTTAGTGAAATCTCAATTTCACTAAAAAATAACACACCTTTATAGCGGTTTACAGAAGACAACTACGAAGTTTCAATAAATCGGTTAAAAACTAGATTTTACTACGATGTATTCTGTGATTAGACATAGTGTGACGTAGTTTCCTGTAATTTGACTTATTTTGGTAGACGAATTTTTAATTACATTTTCAATAGGCATGTCTGTAAATAGTAATAATTATAGAATCTAAAGAGCTGTACCCCGATCATGAGTTTTTTTGACGTATAGTATCGTTAACGTAAGCATATTTTGAATTTAAAATACAGCAGTCCTGGAACATTTTGATAAAATTTTATACAATTTGCAAATTTTAAAAAATACAGAGAAATTAATTAAGTATTTAATTTATATAAATATTGTGTAACAAACGTGTATTTTCAATACTGTTCTCATTGGTCAGGTATCTAAGGGAAGCGATACACCAAGGTTTATAACTAATTCCGGGAGAGACAGTGTTAGGTTATTTTGCGTACCTATGTTGACAATACAGTTAATAATACAAAGCGAAAAGTGGTGCGTATTTTACTTATTTCTTAATGTATTTGTGTAATTTATTGCTGTATTCGCGTGTGTTTATTTATGTCACTCAAAATAAAAAAACTTTTCTGAAACAGTAAAAACCGCCTTCAAAACGATTAAAAAATCAAAGGCCGAAACAAAACTACAAAATTATTGTGATCTTTTTGAGCCTGAAATTAATTTTATTTTTAAAGTTTTTATGGAAAGCAATTACGATGCTTTCTTGACTTAGTGGTGAGTCATATCAATTTCGTTTAGTCACTGTATTATCATATTTCGAATAAATAGACGAATAAGTTCATACTTATTCATTAAGTAAAACTAATTATCTATTTATAATTTTGCTAACATTTTATTGTGCCAGCTTCCCACAAAAAATTGTTTGTTTTGTATGGGTAATTATTTTACGGATGACTAAAAACTCAAACGGCGACAAAACAATAGTTGTATTTATTGAAATAAACTAGCGGCATTTAAATTATTTCGCGACAAATAAATTAAATAAGCTGTCAAAGTTAAGTTTCCTAAAAGTCTAGATACAGCAGATTAATGAAGGCAATGTACATAATAAGCAGATAAATAGTATAAGCATAGCATAATCGGCTTATAATGTTCCCACTGCTGGGACACAGGCCTCCTCTGTGAGAGAGAGTGGGCCGTAGTCCACCACGCTGGCCCAGTGCGGGTTGGTGGACGTCACATATTTTTTCCGAATTTACAATCAGTTTCTAGCCCCAAACTTATGAAATAAGTATTAGTATTGTGTTTCTTGTATTGACGTCACTTATACGGGGTGAATTTTAGTCAGTTGAAATACGAAAAAGGGTAATTGTACTCATCATTATGAACAAGCGAGGAAGATGAGCAGCTTGAGCTATGCGACGACACAGGCCTCCTCTGTGAGAGGGAGTGGGCCGTAGTCCACCACGCGGGCCCAGTGCGGGTTGGTGGACGTCACATGTCTTCGAATTTTTGGTTCTAGGACATGCCGGTTTCCTCACGATGTTTTCCTTCACCGTTAAAGCAAGTGATAATTAATTTCTAATACGCACATGACTTCGAAAAGTCAGCGGTGCGTGCCTCGGGATCGAACTCGAACCATTCGCCGTGGGAGGCACATGGTTAAACCACTAGGCTATCACTGATAAATTCAGATACATTTTTATTTTAATTTAATACCATTACTTTTTTTATCCTAAGGGATTTTAAAAATATCTTACGTTGTTCTCACATATCACGGTTATCGCAGTGGCTGAGAGATTGGCTGCTGCGAGACGTGTCGCGGGATCGATTCCCGCATTGCACACTGGTCTGGCTGTTTGTGTATGTGAAATTTGTGTTTGTAAACGCAACCACGACACAGGAGAAATTTTATTTGTTACCGGTTTACTCGCTTTTTTCATTACATAATGTTTCATCAGTAGGTAAGAAAAATGTGACTTCAACAAGTAACATTGGACAACAGGATGCTCTACTCGTTCTTATCGATTTTATATTAAAATTCATATAAAAATATTAATTTGTCATACCTATTTAAGATGTCCTTTTAGATAAGTGTGGATGCTGACGTGTTTATTCAATCATATTTGGTATACGTAAACAATATGACCTGCAATACACACAATACATACAATATGAGTTGCCGAAAAATGCATTATTAATTTATTTTAGGTTTAAAATAAATTAATAATGCATTTTTCGGCATGATGTGGCGACATGTCAAAACATCGGAATTTTGTGCTAATTATACAGTTATACACTTAAACCTTCCGGAATAATATTAAATATATAAGAGATCTTCAAATCAATCAAACAACCGAACAACCCGAGCGGGATTTGAACCCGCGACATCTGCCGCTCCATGGCATTGCTCTGATTTCCAACTGAGCTACCGGGTCACGCTCAAATCATTCGAAATTTTAATACCCCTTTAACGCTTCATATGAGCGGAATAAGTTCTCTAAATGGTGGTGAAAACCACATTAAAATTCATTGTGTAGCTAAGAAGAAATAATAGAACAAACAGACACACTAAAAGCGACATTGTTTTATACTATTTGTAGATATTAAAGACAAATTACTGTTTGTTACTAATATGGACTGTATTGCAGTGGCGTAAGGGTGGCATTACTGGCAAAATATCAGGGGCTCCGAGCCCTAGGGAGCTCTGAGAAGTGCTTTATAGTACTTTGAATTCCTTGGTTAGCAGCCTGTCACTAGGCAGAGAGCAAAGAAAAAGCGAGTTCCTGTTTCGAAATTAAGTAAGCCCTAATCAAGGTCTCAAGGTATCAATTCTCTAATCTAACACAAACATACAATGTTTTTTTATCACACTACATACACACATACTACACTACACTTACACACACCCTCCTTCACTACACTTAATATACGCACACGCTCTTCTTTATTTATTTATCTATTTTTATTTTATTTTATCTTTTTCTTTTCGTTTTTTACATGACATAGCACAATGTAACAAACATAAACCGCACTACCGCATCCGCCATTCTCCTGTAACTTATGTAGGGCCATACCTCAGATCATAGAAACAAGGAGATGTGCCAAGGCGCTATCGAGCTTGATGCCTGATCTTGAGCAAATTGCTCTTATTAAAAACGTACGCTCTGGCGACGAACCGAACATGATCGATGGTATAAATACAGTGTTTTAGTTTAGTGCTAGTGTTGAGTGACGATTAACAGTGTTAGATTGAGGGTGTGCGAAATGTTCAATGCGTGGGAGATCTTTTTATTCACAAGGAGCGCTTAATTATGCACGTAATTGTGTCTAAAAATTTACTAAAAGTGGCATCAGTTGTTCCCGTACTAATTTGCTATGATGGCATATCTCCTTGTTTCTATGATCTGAGGTAAAGACCCTAAAAATATAGGTAATTTACCACGTTTTTTTACGTGATGTACCTAACTACAAATTACCGATTTTGAAGTACTTGTGCTATGAGATCATAATGCTTCTTGCCAAATTTCATGTTTCTATGTCAACAGGAAGTACCTATAGGTTTTAATTTATTTGCAAGTGTTAAAATAAATACGGCATAAATAGCCACATTTTTTTAATTGTGTTGACTTAGAATTTTGTTTTTTTTAAGCTCTAAGGAACCGTAGATTTAAGTAGTTAATTTCTGTTAGACAAAAGAAAATGTTGACCCTAAAGTACATCGGCAGTTTTGGGCTTGATCTGGTACAGTAATAAAAGCTTAGCCAAAAATAAAAATATATTTTAATAGTTCTTTGCCTAATTTATCTTACAGGTTAAGAATTGGAATCAAAAATTGAAATAAATAAGAAATAAAACGATTATACATTTTGAAAAACCAATAAAACAAAAACGAACAACATTGGTACCTAAACCCAGCAGCGGAAGTCGCATAAGCCCTGGCGCGTGCCTCCATGTCGACAGCAACTAAAACTTTTGAATTGAGAACTATTAGTCGGGCTGTACTTCATTGGATCATTTGCACCATACTTAACCTCACTGTCACCAATACGAAGATTTCTCTTTAACCTAATTACGTAAAAAACAAAAAAAAAAGAATTTAAATACTCTTGAAATACTCAATCACACCAAACTAATTTCATATCTGTACCGACTTACAAAATCTCCTTACAAAAATGCTTCAGATCTATTACAAAATGCTTCAGATCTATTACAAAATGCCTCAGATCTATTACAAAAATGCTTCAGATCTATTACATAATCTACTTACAAAAATGCTTCAGATCTGCATGATCTAATTCCCTCCTGCCTTTTCTTCTATCGGACGGCCAGAAACACCAGAAGGCACCATCGGTTCATGGTAGATATATCAAGAACCCGAACAAAGCGCTTTGATTCCACTTTCATTGTGAAAACCGCGAAGCAGTGGAATGCGCTGCCCGAGTGAGTGTTTCCCAACAGTTACAATCTGGGTATCTTCAAGACACGAGTGAATTGGTTTCTTCTAGGCAAGCGTGCTCCATCGTAGACCGCATCATCGCTTAACATCAGGCGAGATGGCGATCAAGCGCAAGCCTAACATCGAATAAAAAAAAATAAAAAAAAACTGAAGCCCAGCGTTCTATGGGCGTCTGCCAGTGTCCTTTGCCACCCCTAAAATCTGCCGCCCTATGCTCCACCCTACTCATACTCAGCCTGCTGGTAAATCCACCACTGCCTAGGATACTACTGTTCTTGAAAAAAAAATGCGTTGTAACATATTATGAGTAATTAGGTATTTATGAATAATTTTAAAGGAAATGGCCGTCTGCTTATCTGCAAACATCTATAATAATTAAGTTAACATAATTTTTATATCAAAATATTGTAAAAGACAAATATTGCCGGGGGCTATCATTAGTCTAACTACGTTATTGATATAGTTTTTAGATAAGAGCTTTTATGTATTTATAAAGTAGCTCAAAATTATTATTTATTAATAATTATATTTTTATTAGTCATAAATACACATACCGCAATTATTTTTAGACGAAATAGATTTTGTATTAATTTACCTTGTGTTGCGTGTGGTTATAGTGTGTTGATGTTGTGTTGTATTACAATAAAACTTCTAAAAAAACTGTGACTGGATGGCTTGATCAAGTACTTAAACTTAACCGTGTTCTGTACCCCTATCATGAGTTTTTTTGACGTATAGTTTCGTTAACGTAAGCATATTTTGAATTTAAAATACAGCAGTCCTGGAACATTTTGATAAAATTCAAAATATGCTTACGTTAACGAAACTATACGTCAAAAAAACTCATGATAGGGGTACAGGTCTCAATTTATATCCGCCTTGGCGTCTAACACGCTGAAACCATTTGAGGCCATCTTCCCATAAAACAACGTGAAAATTACCAACTTTGTAGCAAGATTTTTCGTCGATTATAGCAACTACAAGTAATAAAAATATATATTTAATTTATCTTCAAGATATGAATGAGCAATGATGTGGTTTGTTTCTTTTTTAATATTAATAACAAGAAAGACAAAAAATAAAAAGTTGACTACTTTTTTGTGTCCTAGGTATTACTTTACCTACACATAAATCTACAAAAAACATAAAAAGTTAGGACCTATACAGGAGTGAGAGACAGGAGTGCCAACATAGCATCGTGGGGAATTCTTGTAATTATGATGAAGTACGCTCTATACAGGGTGGCAGGTGGAACCAACCCTGAAATCGCGAAAAAAAAATCAGCTTTTCCATACATTTCGTTGAGTTATGTGATCATAAATGTATGAAACAGCTGTTTTTTTTTGCGATTTCAGGGTTGGTCTGATAGTAAAAGTTGTTCATAATGATGAGTACAATGACCCCTTAAAATATTTCCACTGTTTAATCTGCCACCCTGTAGAGTCGCAATGACGTAGATTCGGCTTTAAAATCAGTCACGTGTTTAATCAAAACTATTCCACAAGTCACTTCAAATCAAATTAGAAAATTATTTAATCACTAGTCTTTTGTTTGTCTTTCTATCTGTAACGAATTGAATTGAAAATTACATTTCGATCGGCAACTGAATTTCCGATAAAATGCGTCGTAGTGATGAACTCATTATTTTTTTGTGTTTATGTAAATTGTTAATTAAGAACCAGTTTTTAGAAACCCCCGGGCTAGGGTAATTACTAACGCCTAGTTTCCTCGAAGGGCAAGCCGGGGGCGTATTAGTACACCTATATTTCGAATATACAGGGTTATTTGTAAAACACCAGAAACCTCTTAAGAGGTCACTGTACTCATCATTATGAACAACTTTTACTATGGGCCAAAACCTGAAATCGCGAAAAAAATATCAGCTGTTCCCTACATTTATGTTCGTATAACTCGTCAAAATGTAGGGAACAGCTGATTTTTTTTTCGCGATTTCAGGTTTTGTCCCATAGTAAAAGTTGTTCATAATGATGAGTACAATGACCTCTTAAGAGGTTTCTGGTGTTTTAGAAATAACCCTGTATAAGATAGGTAAGGCCGCACAGAATACCACAGCCAAATAACGCTAGTCTTTTTAGTGTTGTATTCCTGTGGTGAGTCAGGTCGTCAGAGCTCCTGAGGATGCGCTGTGGTAAAAGCGGGGGACCAGCTTGTCCCCTAAGCTGTCGGCACAGCGATTCCTCATTATAAAGGGTCGGCAACGCGCATGTGATACTCGATGTTGCAAGCATTTCATAGGCTACGGTAGGGGTGGCAACCGGTCGGTCGCAATCGACCGGTCGATTACGGAGAGGCTTTTCATCCATTTTCACGCAGACATTGTCAACGGGCATCAACTAATAATAATCCTAACTAATATCATAAATGCGAAAGCAAGTTTATTACCATAATGTCACGACTAAACCACTGAACTGATCATCATGATTATTATTTTGCATAATACGTTGTCAGGGGTACAGAAAAGGACATAGGGTACATTTCATCCAAAAAAAGTGCATAATGGTCGAAGAACAATAACTTTCGACAATCGTTATTGTTTTAGGACGCTAGATGGAGCTACGTGTATGTAACGCAAATGAAGTCGCGGGCAAAGTGATAGTAATAATTTCAACTTTTTAACATCGAATGATTTATGGCGTGATTTATGGCGTCAGGTAATGACCTGACGCCATAAATGCCTGTACGTATAGTTTGTGAATAATGCGGCAGGTGGCGCTGCTCGTCAAGATAATAAATGTATTATCTTGACGAGCAGCGCCACCTGCCGCATTATTCACAAACTATACATACAGCGCCCTAGGCAATTAGCGCCATCTGTAGTCTATTCAATACACTAAATATATCACCAAATTCACCAAGCTTACCATTATAAAGTCCTAGCTTATTTACCTACTTATTACTTGTTTGAAGTACAGATGTCACTGTAAAGATTTATGCAACGCTTATGCATAGTTAAATGAGGTAAGCAGGCATGTAGCCTGTGTTCATGTGTTGTACGACGTAGCACCAATAAAAATATGCCTGCTTACCTATAAGTACAATGCGATTCAACTAAACCGCTCGTGTGGTTAAACGGGCTAGTTTTTTGACAATTTCTTGCTGAAATTGTATAGCCGTGAGTTGAAAATTTGAAATCTATAACGTGCAACTCGGCAGAACCATTGTCGCAATCATGCAGTATAGATATTGTAATGAAATTAAATGATGGTATGTATGGCTGCTGTACGATATATATAAATATATCTCAACTCACGGCTATACAATTGCAGCAAGAAATTGTCAAAGAACTAGCCTGGTTAACAGCACCTTATAGGGGCCTGTAACGGGCTAGATTTTTTACTTAAAAAATCAAAGAAACTTGAAGGAAATATTCTTTAGTACTCCAGAATGTATGAAAAGTAGTGATAAAGTTTTGTATAAAGAAAATAACAACATTCAATCACTATGTTGTTTTTCGATTTCCACGCGAATGGAGTCGCGGGCATACACTACATTAGCGACAGTACCTAATGAATAAGAAGCTAGAGAATTTAATAGGAAAAATAATGGTTAACTAAGTCATACAAAGAACTAACTTACCATATGTGTTTTCCCTGTGTTTACTTTTATAGTTAGCAATAATGACTCCTTTGCGGTTAATTTTCTTGTAACACCTAAAGAATCTATTTGTTGTATCATTTGACGTAAGTATGTTATGTTATTTGTCCTACCTATCTTTGTAGAAATAAAGATGTTGGCATTTTTCAAAAAGTAACTAAAAGATTCGCAAGATTTTATGGTGTCGTCAACCCCTCTACCAGTCTTGTTGACTGACCAGCCGGTCGATTCTGTAAAAATCTCACCGTGAAAACTTAGGTGAAGTGAGTTTGTTTTGCTAGGAATTTACACTATTGACAGCTCACTCCACGCTCACTTCACCTAAGTTTTCACGGTGAGATGGTTACAGATCAATCGCACTGCAGAGGCCGTAGTCGGGTACAAAGAAAAGGAAAACAAGACTTTGCATTCGGGACCCAGTGTTTCCGGGTAATAGTCATGGGTCCCAACTGCAATGTCTTGTTTCCCTTTTCTTTTTACCCGACTACGGCCTCTGGTCAGTCAACAAGACTGGTAGAGGGGTTGACGACACCATAAAATCTTGCGAATTTTTCAGTTAACTAATATTTCAAGTTTGTGACTTATTAATAATCGTACTTCAAATCGTACTTGTCATTGAATCGGGTGCTAATAATACGTAGAATGGAACGACGGCTGCAAAGAGTGATTTTTTTGATCGCAGAGCCCAGGGCCCCAAGGCTGCTATTGCAATTTATTGGCATAATCGTGTCAGAATGGTCTCACAATGACATCGTGTAGACCAATGATCAAATAGATGGTCTAAGGCTAGCCGCACACACGCAATATTATTGACAATAATGTGAATATTGTCAATAATATTGCATGTGTGCGGGGCGTATTGTATCAATAATATTGCGCAATGTGCGGGTCTAAATATTTTTCAGTAATATTGGCAAACTTGTATTGACAATATTATTGTGTGTGTGCGGCTAGCCTTACTCTAAGCCAAAGACCGAAGGTTTTGACAGATGTCATTATGACACCATTCTTACACAATAATTGCAATAGCAGACTTCGAGACCTGGGCACTTGCCCAGAGTGCTTAATGGAAAAGAAGGGCCCTGTTGATCATGTGTGTCATTAAATACTTATTTGATGTGAGTGCTCCATTCATCTTCTGCCTAGCCATTTCCCAAATTATATTGGGGCCGGCATCCAGTCTAACTAGTTTTGGCTGAATATCAATATTTTACGTGGAGCAACTGCCATCTGACGTCCACAACTCAATTAATGGGTAATACTAATAATGGGTATTCGAATGTTAGACCAGCTGTCAGACTTTTGGGCTTCTGACTACCCGTAACGATTGTCAAAGATATTCCTATGACAACCGGGACCGACTGCTTAACGTGCTCTCCGAGGCACGGAAGGGTCTCGATGTGTAAAGAACGGTCACTCATCCAAGGACTGACCGCGGCAAGCCCACTAACCTCGCAGATCGATCGATCAGCGCGGCCGTCTTTTAGCCACGAGCCCCTCGATGTGAGTGCTCCATTATCACATACAACGATACAACATAATGTAAATCACTTAGCACTATTCGGTCAAGGTTTTAAACCAAGCGAACTTTAATTAACTAACCGATGGATGTACAAATATAATGCTTTGTATATTATTATCACCGTTTGAGTGGATATGTGGGTTAAAATGATTATCCTAGATAATCATTATGATGTGCAAAGTCACGACGTGTCCTTCAAAAAGGTACAATTGTGTCCAAAATATGTGTGCAGCGTGGCGAACTAACAAAATTAATAATTACCTTTTACATAGTGGAATATTACACGTTTATATATATATATATATATATACATATATAAATAAATATATATATATATATATATATATATATAAATTTTAATATTCTTCTTACTAAATAGTTGATAAAAAATATGATCATATAAATATTATTATCATTTATAGGATCATATTTTTTATCCTCTATTTAGTAAGAAGGACATTAAAATTTATGAAGACGATATGACATTTAAATAAGTCGAAATCCCGGGGCCGATTTCGATAAAAACTAAAAGTGCATCATTAGATTTTTGAAAACTCAATTTTCCTAGCCAGGAATCGAACCCATTGATTTTGGAAATAAACTACCTAATCGTTGTATTATATTTTCATGGCATTCATCGACATTGGCATGGCATTGATCGAGTCAGCAGTCCTAAGGATCAAATCTGTCTAATAAAAATTGCATCATAAAATGGAATTTATAGAACAGCCATGTTGCTGATGCGTTGACAACACGGAGGCGAGGTTGACAACCTAAAAGACAATGATTAAATCTCTCATTTAGGTACTTGTAATACTGCATGGCGGCTAAAATAGGCATGGTATCAGTATTTCCCCGGAAATAATTATTTTGTACATAAATCGTTTTTCATAATATTGATGTAAATACTGAATACCTATTATAATGTTTTTCAAATTACAAATAAATTGCTGAATAAATAAGCACTTTAATAAATTGACAAAATGTAGGTACTTTGAATACAAATAAAATTTGAAAAAAATGGCGAAGGCTGATTCTAAATTATTACCTTATTAGACCTATCCTTCTTGCGAACCATGTAAGGCCTTTAGAAGTCTAACATACTTAATTAATCATTAAGTTAGACTCCTAAGGACTTAGGTGGCTGAATTATACTTACCATCAATGGGATAATATACCATAAAAGTGAAAAAATAAACAAATTCCATATAGATGTTGCGCCACCACCCTGACCCTCATTCATTTGTTTATGAATAATAATAAAATAAAAGAAAATAACATTTAATTACAAAAATATTTTAATAGGTACCTAATATTTAAATTATAAAAGTTTACAACAATTGATTGTCATTAATATTCCATTTTATCATTACAATACATAACACTAAATATATTAAATAACTTCATATTTAACAAAAATAATCTGAATTACAATTATTGGAAAATAACATAAATTATATTAATTCGATGTCTTTTAATTACTTTGATGCTTACGTCATAAAAAATAAAACTTAGAAATATTTTTATAACAATAATGGAAGACAAAAAAATACAAAAAAGTAGAGGTAGGGCACTACGGGATATCTCGCTCAAATCTAGAGCAGCCCGGCTGAGGAAGTACCTCCACCTTACAGAATACCACAGCCACGCTACTCTTCGGTAGTGTTGTGTTCCTGTGGTGAGTAAGGTCGCCAGAGCTCCTGAGGATGCGCTATGTTGACAGCGAAGGACCTGCTTGTCCCCTAAGCTGTTGGCACAGCGAATCCTCATTTTTAAAGGACAATTTTTCTGTTATACAAGGCGCGAGTCGTGATCACAGATCGCGCATGTATATTTTCGGCCCAATAGACAGTTGACAATACAATAATAGAGAATAGTCCAATAGACGACAAGCATCAACTGATAAACCAATTGCGTGCAGCCTGGGGGACCCCGCCTTCTTTAATCCGCCAAAGAGACTGAAAAATCAACTAATACGCAGGTGACGTTTGTGCTTAAGACTGGTGCCGGTATCTATACCTATATTTTTGAAATGTCAGCCACCGAATTGACAACCGTCAACAGCCAAAAAAAAGCCTTAAAAAGTATTAATCAACTTTTTAATCATATCCACAGACTCATTCTGTCCTATCCCTTCAATATACTCAGTCGCTTTCTTCGCATGTTCTTCATACAACATTTGCGTTTTGCCAACAGCGTCAGTCTTTAAAATATTAAACTTCAGATCCTCATAATCTACATCTTTAACATCTTTCTTTGATTGAGTTATTATTTGATAAAGATTTGGGTTGCTGTCCAAAGCAAATAGGACTGGAGCACTTGCTAGACAGAATTGTTCTTTGCTGTCAGATGTGAGCTGCTGTATTTCAGTAGCTGCTTGCCAAGCCAAGCCTACATGACAGCCAAATTGATATGCAAGGTTCTGTGTCTCTCTATTTTGTCTATCTAGAACCATAGCAGATTGGCAACCCCTGCCTAATAAGCTTACACCGTTATAAACAGTTCTGGCTGTCCATTCCTTTCTTGGTTTCCCCAAGACATCATCTACAGCCATAGAGTTCGTATCAAAAGTGATTTCATAGTCCTTTGCACTTGGCTTAGGTTTACCAGGTATCGGCATGTTTTGTTCATCTCTTTCACCTAAAAATTCACCTTCAGAAAGATCTTTTAATGCGGTAGAAATTATATACGACACATCTGAGTTTCTTAAGTTTGCTAGCATACCATTTGCAGTTACTAGAAGATAGTCTCCAAGGAGAATGGCTATTTTGTTTCCGAATATAGCTGATTCTGTATCCTTAGATCTTTTAGCAAAAGGTACATTGACGATTCCTCTGTGAATAAGATGTCCAGTTCTCATCATTTCAGTTAGTTCAGCTAGCACTCTCGTCTGTTCTTCATTCTTCTTCATTTGAGCAGTGTAAGTGGGTGTTTTGACGGATTTTGAGAGGAGAAGAATTATGAGGCCCCATGGTTGGAGGTTTTTGGAGTCGCCGTAGAGGACGTTCTTTGCCGTCTGCATCACGAGGTGGTTGCTGCCAACCTGGGGGAAAGAAGTATAGCATGAATCATCAATAATGCGGACTCGATTGGTTTATGGTTGGGCGATTGGGTATAAGGAATTGTTGATTCGGTTGCTGTACGTTTCAAATATTTGTACTACAGATGGTTGATTCGAGTCTATAATATATGGGTCAAATGATATTTATGTTTAAAAACGCATCGATTATACAGGATGCATGAAGTGTGAGGCAAAGTTTTTTTTTAAATTAAAATGTCGCCTTATATTTTGTCCTTGGACTGCTGTTAAATTGATGTTTTATTTCTCTTGCGAACGTATAAAGTTTTAAAATTTTCAGGGCCAAATAGTTTCCTGTTAAAATACCATAATTCCGTTATGTACAAATCAAAATAATTACTTTAAAAAAACATTAACCTAGTTTTTCTAATGGCACCACAATTATTTCGTAATACAAATTACACTTGACATAAAGACCTTCCAGAATGTTTCTAATAGGTACCTACTTTAAACCCTTTCACAAAACCAGCCAAGCAGTTTTCGAGATACTAACCAACAATACAAACAAACAGTTACATTACGAAGGAGGTATTGGTGAAAGTGATACCTTTGCTTTCTACGTTTTAAACCGGTTTTGTTATTTTCGCTGCAGGTAACTTGAACTAAATTATTATGAGATGAATCACAGTTCATTATAAAATGTGAATAAATTATTGTACTCAAAATAGACTCTGTTTTCTTTTTTACCCGACTCCGGAACACAAAAGGAGGGTAATGTGTTTCACACGTATTATGTTGTCTCATACAGCATAAATGCAAGGGTCGATTTGAAGACAAACGAGGAATCTAACTATTGATTTGAAAAAGCGGAAATTTTACTTAAATTTAAAAAGTAAATCGTTATTCAATTACATAATTAAATCGACCCAGAAATTTTAGAAAAAATGCTGTAACTACAGACAAAAAAAAACTTGGTGAATACATAACTAACTTCTTCCTTTTTGAAATCGCTTCAAAAGTGGGATTTCACTTTTTGAGTTTAAAAAACACCCGCTATGACTTTTACAAGTTTATATAATAATATAGATATATGTAGATAAACCAAGGGAAAAAATCTAGGTGCAGACGATTGAATTACCACCTTTGCCAAGCTAATTTGTATGACCAAATAATTACACTAATATTATTGTTATTGCCTTTGTTACTCCTTAACGCTGAAACGGCTGGACAGATTTAGATAAAATTTGACAAAAAGGTAGCCTGCAACCTGAGAAGGCACATAGGCTACTTTTCATTTATTTTCACTAACAAAAAGTATGTATGTATGTATGTATCTTTATTTATCAACGTTTCACAATAACTAAACAAATACCCACAAAAGTCGCGGAGAACAGCTTAGTTTGTACCTACATGATTTTGAGAGATTATTCCGACTTTGAAGAAACTACGCCGTCGTGGTATTCATGTCATCAGAATGAGATCAACACACCTGGTTTTTCTGCTTCTAATAACAGATTCACAGGTGGGCTGGCCACATGATGAGAGAAAATATACAGAAATTGAGTAAATTAATAACCGACTGGTATCCAAGGGACAGTAAACGCAGCAAGGGCAAACAGAAAAGAAGATGGGAAGATGAGCTTAAACTAACAGCGCGACCTTATTGGAGGAGGGTAGCTCGTGACAGAAATCAGTGGAAAGAGCTAGAGGAGGCCTTTGCCAAAAGGCACACTGAATTGAGGGACATATTATAAGAACATAATTATAGAGAAACATAATCAATTCAGAATAAAGGGCAATTTATTATTTATTATTATATAACAGATTCATAACGCTTATGAGAAGTGTTACCCAGTCCCCTTCATAACTATGTCACATACCGCCATGTTCACCATACAGACTGTTGAGTCACCTGCATATTTAGGGTTCCGTACCTCTAAAGGAAAAACAGAACGCTTAAAGGATCACTTTGTTGTCCGTCTGTCATGATCAAGTAAGAAGTATGCAGTAGCGCCATCTATGATCAAGATATGATATATCTACTATGATGTAATAGCGGCATAGATGGCGCTATTGCATATTTCGGCACCCTCAGAGCGCGAGTCGTACTCGCACTTGTCCGGTTTTTTTAAACGACGATGGCAGGCGCGGTCCCGGGGGGAGGGGTCACGAGGGTCATGACCCCCCCCCCCAAAATCCTAAAAAAATGCGCCAAACACGGTAATTCACGCTATATCACTTCGGCATTAATCGGTATGACCCCCCCTAAAGTTTTCAGCTGCGGTTTGACCCCCCCCAAAATCGCCGGCTGGGACCGCGCCTTCACGATGGTGACAAATAAGGCGTACGGCCCACCAAGGGCTAGTAGATTTGTATGGGACCAAGACAAGCCTAGACCACTATGCACACAACAATAGCAGATGCAGACTTTCCAACTCACTAACTGATGACAAAATAGTTGCTCGGAGCGCCTAACATGCGCACCGCGACAAAATTTTGTCGACGCTTTTATCGTGCTTTTGTCTCGTATTCGCACGAGTAAGAACGAGACAAAACAGTCGACAAAATTTGTCGCGGCGCGCATGTTAGCCCGACGGGTCGCATAATAAGAATGTGAACGACTGAAGAGTATAGATGGACAATCCACCGGGTTTTTTTTGGTATACACCCAAATTTTAGGTGTTTATGGGTGTTTACCAAAAAAACCCGGTGCCTATAATTGTGAAGAGGCTTCGCTGGACTTTAAACTTAGCTCACTTGCTCCCTGAGAGTCATTACTAGCACACTCAAAATGCCACTTACGCTTTTATTTTGACCTAATTATTAAGATCATAACGATGCAATAGTACCTAATTACAGTAAACTCTAATTATTAAGGTAACGATGCAATAATCATTACAGTAAACTCTAATTATTATGATGAAAGCATAAACATAATCAGCCTTTAATGTTCCCACTGCTGGGACACAGGCCTCCTCTGAGAGGGAGTGGGCCGTAGTCCACCACGCGGGCCGTGGCATGACAGTTTCCTCACGATGTTTTTCCTTCACCGTAAAAGCAAGTGATAATTAATTTCTAATACGCACAAACGCACATGACTTCGAAAAGTCAGCGGTGCGTGCCTCGGGATCGAACTCGAACCATTCGCCGCGGGAGGCACATGGTTAAACCATTAGCTTAACCGTTAACACTGCATGTATTATGATAAACTCTACCTATTATGATAACGATGCAATAATAATTATAGTAAACTCTAATTATCTTTGACGATCATATTCAAGGTTAATGGACCTCCAGGGTTTTCCACGCGATAGACAAAACATTACCTTATAGATACCTATATTATGTATAGATAACATCACGCCGTTATTCCTCAAATGGTTTGGCAGAGTTTATTACCAGTTGGCGGGTACAAATCCAGACTCGTGGGTGCTATCGAGAATTTCCTAACGGACCATCTAATGAAATCTATACGAATATAATAAAGCCGACGAGTTTGTTTAAACGCGCTAATCTCTGGAACTACAAGTCGGATTCAAAAAAGATTTTTTTTATATAATAGCCAGATTCATGAGGAATAGTATAGGCTATTTAACATCACGCTACAACCTGTAGGAGCCGAGCAACAGGGGTGAAACCGCGGGCAACAACTTATTACTTCTTACCTGCTACTTAGCTTTTCGCGACTCTGTCCGCGTGGACCCTATCCTGTGGGAATTTTGAAAGATCCGGCCTTAATCTTTGTCTAAATAAAATTATAAAGGGAACCTCTGGTCTAACCTCAGATCATAGAAACAAGGGAGATGTGCCAAGGCGCTATCGAGCTTGATGTCTGATCTTGAGCAAATTGCTCATACTAAAAACGTACGCGCTGGCTACGAACCGAACACGATCGATGGTGTAAATACAGTGTTTTAGTTTAGTGCTAGTGTTGAGTGACGATTAACAGTGTTAGATTAAGGGTGTGCGGAATGTTTAATGCGCGGGAGATATTTTTATTCACAAGGAGCGCTTAATTATGCGCGTAATTGTGTCGAAAAATGTACTAAAAGTGGCATCAGTTGTTCCCGTACTAATTTGCTATGATGGCATATCTCCTTGTTCCTATGATCTGACGGTCTAACAATTTGTGCTGAGCATTGGTGAGTCAGTCCGCAAGTGAGTCAGGACTTTTCTTTAGATTAGTAATTGAGTACAAACGGATTTCTTAAAAATACATTAAAAAGTTATTTAGAAATCATAATGGCAATATTATTAATGAATGATTTCACTTTCATTTATTCAAACAAAGTTTCTATTAAGTTTTACATAAGGGTAGCTGTGCGATGTCGTTTCACCCCCGTTGCTCGGCTCCTAAGGGTCGTAGCGTGATTTTAAACAGCCAATCCTATTCCTCATGAATTTGGTTATCATAATATATAAAAATATTTTTTCGAATCCGACTAGAAGTTCCAGAAATTCATTATAGTATAGTATAGATTAGCGATTTATTACATACTAATTTCTTAAAAATACATTAATAAGACATTTAGTTAACAATTAAGTGATTTTGAAAGCATAATGGCAATTTCACTTTCATATACACAAACAATTTTCTATTAATTTTACCTGCTTTTTTGCCGCAACGGGAATCGAACTCACAACTAATGCATAGACGGTGGACGCACCACCACTGGATTTTTGGTCTGATTTTTTAATTCTGATCCCAAATGTATTTTTTTTTTGTTTGCAGTTATAATCGAACCTGCATCTCAAATCACAATTGGTGGACGTTCCGCCTTAAATTCCATACAGGAAGAGCAAAATTTAAAAAAAAAGTGTACCTACAATCGATGGATGTTCCTAAATACCATATTAGAAAAAAAAGAAGAAAAAAAAACAACTCACCAATTTCCGCAAGTACAGCGCCATATTAGCGAATTCATCGCTCAGCAAACAGCGTAAATTCATGAACGACGTCGGATACCCGACCACTTTCTCCGCATCTCTTATGATATTACTCCAATTTGTGAATGGAGGTCGCAATAATATTAAAATTTCATCTTTTGTTAAACTCGCGACAGTCGATTCCAATCTTTTTTGGTAAAAGAAAGGGGATGCGCGTTTCAAAACACGGGAAACCGCGTACGAGACCGCCATGACAGTTAAACTTTTTAAAGTTGTTTTTTGAGGCACAGGTAGCGTCCGCGCGTGTGGACGGCTGTATACGCAATGGTGTTGTTATGTTAAATTACTCTGTGGAAGGCTGTGTAGATTATGAAATTTGCCTGATGTTCTTGTTTATTTATTATTTATTTTGAGCTTTGGAGGTCGTCTGAATAATTTCCTGTGAGTTTTTCTATGTTATTGACCATCGTTTATTTTCAAATAGGTACGTAAATTATAGGTACTTGCTAATTATTTGAATGCCGGAAAAAAGTATTTGTTGTAGGTATGTATTATGCATACTTAGTTATAGCTTCTTAACTTTAGGACCTAAATTTAATTTAAAAAAATTAAACATAAATATATTTACTTAGTTCTTTAATTCTTTTAGATATTTTTTCCCAAGTTTTAACTTAATCATGATTTTTAAAAATAGGTATACTTAAATTTCATATATTAAGTAGGTATATACCTACTGACATAACCCAAATAAGTCATAAAGTTACCTCCAAAGTTACAACTGAACTCCTAATATCGGGTAAAAATTATAGCCTGGTCACACATAAGTTCTTGACCGTGAAGTGGAAAGTAGCGTTGAACTAGTCTCGAAACCACGCTCCGTTTACCGTCAAATGCAAATAACACACTCTAATCTCAACTTTACTGCTTCACAATAAGAAACAAAGCCGATTTTCCCAATTACAAGAGAAATTTGTCAAGACGTCACCGTACTAATATAAGTAAGACCTCTTGTCACGTAGTTTTCAAGTGAATGGATAGGCCAAATTATATTGGTTAAAACGGATTCTTTGGAATACTCTTTTTATTGCAATCTTGAATGAATTTCTCCTTTGCGGCTAGATTGGTATAACGTGTCTTAGTAAAACTTTGTTTGGGTCGACTATGTTCGTAGTATGTTGTTTATTGAGTGTTATTTATAACTAGCTCACCCGCCCTGGCTTCGCACGGGCCGCACTAAGGGCCGAGTTCACCGACAACATAACAGTCCGATAAATTGAAAACGGCCGCTTAACACAATATTTTTCTATAAAAAAGTCATGTTAAACGGCCGTTTTCAATTTTTTGGACTGTTATCTTGTCGATGAACTTGGCACTAAGGCCGAGATAAATAAACATAACTTAGCACGTGCTTTGGCTATGTTCCCGTCTCTGTCTTGCTTGTGAGTTGCGCGACAATGACAACGATATTGCTTAGCCTAAGTCACGTCTATTTATCTCGACCTAAGTACTACTACTGGGGTCCAAGTCTGCTAATGCAATTGTCACAATCGTGTCAGAATGGTCTCTCAATGACATTGTTTTGACCAATGACGAAGGAGATAGTCTAACGGCTCAACTACACCAAATCCGTCATCGTACGAACTTTGCTCGTACGATGACGGACGAACTCGGACGATTGAATCAAACACTTGTAAATTGTAGAGAGCGCGTACACCAACACGACCGATTTTGTCCGATTTTTTCGGCCGATGGCGGACGTGTTGGTGTACGCGCTCTCTATGATTTACAAGTGTTTGATTCAATCGTCCGAGTTCGGCCGTCGTCGTACGAGCAAAGTTCGGCCGATGACGGATTTGGTGTAGGTATTTGAGCCGTTACTCTAAGCCAATGACCGCTTAGGTTTTGACCGTTATGGTGTCACTATGACTCCATTCTTACACAATTGCAATAGCAGAATTCGGCCCCTGGAGTCATGATACCCTCTAGATCAGTGGTTTCCAAAGTTGACTGGACCGCCATCCACCTAACAAAAACTTTTAATTCAGGACTCATCTTTTTGCTGTCGTGGAGAAAAAAAGGGATACCTATAAGTATAATAAGGAGTGCTATGAGAAGGAATGTTTCCTATTTTTTATTTCATTACTATAGCTTTAGCAACTTCAATTTTGCAACTTTTAATCGCTATTAGTTTGATACGTCCTGTACTCCGATCATGAGTTTTTTTGACGTACCTACCATAGTATCGTTAATGTAAGCATATTTTGAATTGAAAATGTACGTTTGCTACACAATATTTATATAAATTAAATACTTAAATAATTTCTCTGTATTTTTTAAAATGTGCAAATTGTATAAAATTTTATCAAAATGTTCTATTATTGTTGTATTTTAGATTCAAATTATGCTTACATTAACGAAACTATACGTCAAAAAACTCATGAAAAACTCATACTGTTGGCTCGGTCGATCGATGTATCGGAAGGGAATGTTCCAAAAAATCCATCTGTTTAAGTACATAAATATTGATGTCATAGGTGCTAATGCAAGTTTTTATATTGTTTGAATTAGTAATTGAACACTTTTAAGGTCTGCTAAGTAGGTATATAGACGCCTACAGTGATTGGATAGGTAGGTACCCATTTCTTAGCAAAGAGGGGTAAACTATATTGATGTAGCCATTTGTACATAAGGAAATAACGGGACGAAATGGATGGAATCCTGATCGATACTTTATTACCCGATTGCGGCGACGCCCAAAAGGAAAGTAATGATTCTAGTTGGTAAGTATACAGGGTGGCAGTTTAGACAGTGGAAATATTTAAAGGGGTCAGTGTACTCATCATTATGAACAACTTTTAGTATGGGACAATACCCGGAAATCGCGAAAAAAAAAAACAGCTGTTCCACACATTTATGTTCACATAACTCAACAAAATGTATGGACCAGGAACAACAGATTTTTTTTATATAAATAACCATAGCCGAATAACCACGTGGGGTATCAAAATAAAGGGCTCGAGAAGACGATTTCAAAAAAAAAATATTTAATTTAAAAAAATAACAAAAAAATTTAAAACATTAATCATAATTTCCGCCAACACTGCATGTTCTGTGGTCTTGAACTACGGATTATAAGAAAATCAGACTATTTGAAAAGTGGTCTTGTTTTGAAAGTCTTAGTTGTTTTTTTGCAGTCTAGTTTCTTGATGTTTAATTTTTTTTTACATTAATTATAATTTTGTGTATTTATTGATAAATACACCAACATATACAGGGTGGCAGGTTAGACAGTGGAAATATTTTAAGGGGACATTGTACTCATCATTATGAACATCTTTTACTGTGGGACCAACCCTGAAATTGCGAAAAAAAAATCAGCTGTTCCATATACATTTTGATCGTGTTGTACAATTTTGTAGGGAACAGCAGATTTTTTTTTTCATATTTCAGTGTCGGTCCCATAATAAAAGTTGATCTTACACCTCCTAAAATATCCGCACTGGTTTTAATTTTACCCTGTATATAAAATATGTAGTTTACATAAAACAAAATACATAAACAACATAAATCCATACTGTATACCTAAACACATAAAGCCCCGTATTCATGGTAAACAAATATTCCATAACATTGTTGCAGCAACGTGTTTCTGTGTTGCTAGAAACATGCTGCTGACAACACAATGTTCAGTGGCCAAGAAAAAAGCATTGTTTTCAGCAACATTTGAAGTTGCTATCAACAATGTTGCTCAACTTTTGTTTACCATGAATACGAGGCTAATATCAATAAATTATTTTCAACACAATTTCTTCGAGTTCTCGTTCGACCCCCATACCACTGAGTTCAGGGCCCACTGTGAATAGTACAAGGGGACCAGGAGAGCTGATATAAAGGCCAAGAATAAATAGAAGAATATGGATCCGTAGATGACCTCAAATATGGGGTAGACCCAAACCCCTCTTGTTATAAAAATGAAGATCATCCTGAAAAAAAAATTGACTAATCATGATCATTAATTAAAACGTTAGAGTATTGTTTTAACCTCAGATCATAGAAACAAGGGAGATGTGCCAAGGCTCTATTGAGCTCGATGCTTTAATTTGCCCACATTGGGCGTAGTACAAAAGTACACGATGGCGACAATCGATGATATAAATACAGTGTTTTAATTTAGTGCTGGTGTTAAGTGACGATTACCTAACAGTGTTAGATTGAGGGTGTGCGGAATTTTTAGTGTGGACGATCTTTTTATTCACAAGGAGCGCTTGTAATTGTGTTGAAAAATGTACTAAAAGTGGCGACAGTTGTTCCCGTGCTAATTTGCTATGATGGCATATCTCCTTGTTTCTATGACCTGAGGTTTTAACATATACTTATGATCATTATTTAAAACCTTAGAGCATTGTTTTAACCTATGGAGGCAAAGCCAGGCTAACCCCTCTGCCAAAGTGCACTGGCCATTTGATCAATTTGACCTATAAAAGTAATACATGTGCGACCTGCTGTCATTTTGTTTTTGTATTATAATTTTGAAAATGGTTAATTGTTTAGTTTCCTCTTGTAAGAGGCGGTCTGCTACTTCAAATCTGCGAAACCATGGGATTTCCTATCACATGTACATAAGTACCTAAGTAAAAATTATGCACCAACATGGTTTTATTTAAGTAGGTACAATGGCTTATCAGAGTTTTGTCTACTGAAGAATAGAATTTCTTCACTTCATCGTATGCTTAAAACGGTAGAAATCTTTCTACAATCTGTAATTCTATTCTTCCTTCAACAAAACCCGTTTCTATCATTGTCATGCTACGCATGCTGGTCCAATTAACCTTAAACCCTGTATATTTAATAACAATAAGATCATAATACTTACGCACAAAAATAAAAAGTTAAAACCAGCCAAACTCCAAACATATGCCACTTGTGCGTCTTCGGCGCCATCATTCTCCTAAAAAAGATCTCCCACAACACCACGGGGAGAATTAACGTGTGCATAATATGGTTGGAACTGCCGGTGATTGCCATATCCAAGTCTTTGGGGTAGAAGAGCTCGCGATCATAGAAGAAAACAGGCCAAAATAATGCGAAAACCAGCTGAGAAAAGAAAAGATTTTTTTTAAAGACGGTAGTGCCAATATATGGCCCATCTGGGCTCCAAGTCTGCTATTGCAGTTGTGTAAGAATGGTGTTATAATGACGTCATAACTCCAAAACCTTTGCACCCCTACCACAAAAAAGATAAACATGTGTTAAACGCGAATGCTACCAAAAAAAATACACACTTGTTTCAGACAAGTTAGTGCTAAAACAAGTGCATATTATTTTTGGTAGCATACGTGTTGAACGCGTGTTTATCTTTTTTGTGGTACAGCCCTTGGTCATTAGCTTAGACTAGAGTAAGGCGATTCGCATACTGCCCCGCATCACACAGCGTAGCGCGGGAGTGCGTGATCTTCCGTTGTTTGCAAGTACCTGTATTTGTATAGAAATCACGCGTAGTGCAACACACTGAAAACGCATTCACGCGCGGGGTTTTTGTCCCGTCGCCACGCACCCCGCAGCGTAGCGCGGGGCGGTGTGTGATTCGCCTTAGACTAGAGTAAGGCTCATCACATTGTTCATCACATTGAACGATATCCTTAATAAATTGAACGATTCCAGCCGCAATCGTTCAATTTGAAGTAAAATACCTCATTCACCTTCTTAATTTTTCCGGACGTCTGTGATGACCCTAACGGCTCAAATACACCAAATCCGTCATCGTACGAACTTTGCTCGTGCGACGACGGCCGAACTCGGACGATTGAATCAAACACTTGTAAATCATAGAGAGCGCGTACACCAACACGTCCGCCATCGGCCGACTAAATCGGACAAAATCGGTCGTGTTGGTGTACGCGCTCTCTACAATTTACAAGTGTTTGATTCAATCGTCCGAGTTCGTCCGTCATCGTACGAGCAAAGTTCGTACGATGACGGATTTGGTGTATTTGAGCCGTAAGACTATCTCTTTGGTCAGTGGTCAAAACAACGATGTCATTATGAGACCATTCTGACACCATTATGACAATTGCAAAGGCAGACTTGGGGCCCTGATGGTAAGCGGTAAGCTAGGTAAGGGGGCCATGGGAGTCATGAAATTATACATGCATACATATGTAATTATGTTTAATATCAATAATATACAATATCAACATGCCCTGAAATTAGAAATTTTAAAGAAAATGCCGGATTTTTCTGCCAATATCCAGAATTTCTTAGGCTAGGGCGCTAAAGCCCCCAAAATCAGTCCTTGTGGATTTTAGATTAAGTATACAGGCTGTAAAAAGACACATCACCAAGCCAACACCAACGCGTTCTGTACGTGTAACTAAGTAACATTGAGAAAAAATAATTGCTGGGAAACTACTTTTATTTTTAGCTATAAAAGACAGCTGTTTTTTGTAATTACGCGCTACCGACTAAGCCTATGGCTGACTGGGGAGGTGGAGTATAGGCATACCAACTGCCACTGCTGCTCAGTGCCGTTGCCCAAAAAACGTAAAAAAAATATTGAGACTTTAACCTTCAATAACTCCACAACTAGTCGGTTCCCAGGTATGGTCCAGTACAAGAAAATCATCGTATTGATGGGTAGAATTTGTGGTTTCAGTTTTCATTAAGGGTCTTTTTACACCCTATAGTGATTTGTTTTTTTGATTTTCAACTTCAAACCCCTTCAATTAATATCTGGGACCCCTAAGTCCTCCCAAAAATAATTTCTGGATCTGCCACCGCTGGTAATCAATAAGCAGATTATTCATTCAGCAGAGCACCGCAATAGACAAATTTTATGGACTAATTGTGTCCCTCGGTTTCACCCCCATTGCTCGGCTTCTAAGGGTTGTGGCGTGATTTTAAATAGCCTATACTATTCCTCATGAATCTGGCTATCATAGACAAAAATATTTTTTCATTTTTCGAATCCGGCTGGTAGTTCCAGAGATTAGCGCGTTCAAACAATCTCCTCAGCTTTATAATATTAGTATAGAATATTCAGGGTGGCAGGTTAGACAGAGGAAATATTTTAAGGGGGCATTGTACTCATCATTATGAACAACTTTTACTATGGGACCAACGCCGAAATCGCGAAAAAAAATCAGACGTCCCATACATTTTGTTGAGTTATGTGAATATAAATGTATGGAACAGCTGATTTTTTTTTTGTTATATCAAGGTTGGTCCCATAGTAAAAGTTGTTCATAATGATGAGTACAATGACCCCTTAAAATATTTCCACTGTCTAACCTGCCACCCTGTATAGATGATATTACTGGCATTATACTTACTAGAGTGGATGGCCACACGACTATAGAAAACATGGCGTCTCTGCCATCGGCCAGAATCTTTGGCAGTTCATATCCAGCAGACTTCGAGTTCTTGAGAGTCAAAATATCAGTATATAGCGCCAATACTGCATATACTATCTGGAAAAACTGGAAAAAGAGAAATTATCACTACATAGTATAAAACAAAGTCACTTCCCTCTGTCTGTCCCTATGTATGCTTAGATCTTTTAAACTACGCAACCGATTTTGATGCATTTTTTTTTAATACATACAGTGATTCAAGAGGAAGGTTTATATGTATAATACATCCCGAAAAACGGGCGGAAGCTAGTAGGGGAGACCGAGGAGGATTGTGACAAAGTAGAGTTGTGACAAAGACGATTTCTCGGAACTTATGACCGTTAGCGAGCTGGTAACAGCGCAGGACTGTTTGTTTAGAGACGCGATACTTGACTCAGTACGCCGCCAGAAGCCCACGACAAGCGGTTGCGTGTGTGCGACGTCCGCATAAAAAAAGAAACGAAAAGTAAGTTTTTTATTAAAACAATTATTGTACTTATATCTTCGTATATTATATTAACGTGGCTGAGCTATTTTTTCTTATGTTGTGTGTTATTTAGACTTTGAAATCGTGGCATTGTTTTGTTGTGTTTGCATCTCGTTTCCAAATAAAACTAATGTTTTTTGACCAGATCGCGATTTTTGTTACCTAGGAGAGTTGTGACACGCTGTCACAACTCTCCTATTTAAGTTTATTATGTGGGTAGCTCATTTTACACGCTTTTTGCAATGTTTTTTTGTTGTGTTTACATGCATGTTTGCATGCTTTGATCATTTCTTAGTGTCTAATTTTAATATTAAAAGTATTCGGCGATTAAAGTCGTCTTAAAAATTTTTTTTTTTTTGTCAGGGATTTACTTAGGCATGTGGTTGGTATTGTATGCTGAGTTCCTGTTTTTCTATTTCAGAATGCCAAATAAGTATACACGAAAGACTGATAGGGGTATGGCTAGTATCGACATTTACGAACTAGCCTTTGAAGAAGTTACGTTGAGGGGTCAAAGTCTCCGAAATGCCGCATCCTCTTACAATCTCAACTACATGTCTTTGCAAAGATATATTAAAAAGAAACAGGCTTTTCAAGATAACGCAACAGAGGTGACTCCGTCCATGGGTTATGCTAGTCCAAAAGTTTTTACAGATGAGGAAGAAAACATATTATGCGAGTATTTATTGACATGTGCTGCATCCAATTATGGGCTGACAACAAAAGAAACAAGAAGAATTGCGTTCATGTTAGCAAAAAAATATAATAAAAAATATAATAAAAAATATATATAATATATATATAATAAATAATATAATATAAAAAATAAAAAATATAATAAATATTTATAAGAAGATGAAGAAAATGATTATTTTTGCTTGTGCTGCCTCGAACCTTATGCCAATAGCAGATCGAATGAGAAGTGGGTTCAATGCTTGGAGTGTAAAGGCTGGTCTCACGAAAAATGCACTGGGGGCGAGCTGCAATACGTCTGCCATAATTGTTTTTCTGATTAGGTAATAAGACTATTGACTGATTTTGAAAGTATTGATCTCATAATAATATCTAATTGTTCAAAAAATAATTTAATACTTTTATATTCATATTTGTTGTTATTATAATTCCTGCAATTATTCTAAATAATAATTAAAGTTCCTTTATGCAAAAAAAAATTGCGTTTTGTTTATAATTAAAGTAAAAGTAATTTTATTTATAAAATTAAATGTAAATACACAGCTGTCACAACTTACCTTGGTACTTGTCACAACTTACCTCGGTGTTAGGAGAGTTGTGACAAAGGGAGTAGTTACAGTTTTGAAGGTTTTTTTCAGAAACCTTATATTATATGTTGGATTTGATGATTAAATCTAAAAGGGTAAGGATTGAGCTATATCGTGGCTAAAATTCATAACGGTGGTATGTTTCTTTACTGAGATATGTTCTTTTAAGTAAAAATTGTCACAACCTTCCTCGGTCTCCCCTACAGTACCCGGCAATATATATTGCTCATCGAGTTTGAGAAAGAGATAATCGGCTAGCTTCGGCTTTGTAGAGCGTCGTATCCGTCACTCATACCTATGTGACGTTTTGTCGCCGACTTGTTTATTAGATACCAGACTGTTAGTGCTTCGTGCGACAGAGATGACGCTCTATAAAGTCGTAGTAAAGCTAGCAAATATCTCTTTCTGAAGCTCGATGTGCAATATTTACTGCCACGTACTGTACATTATATATTATTATCATGTTCTGCCTGTCTATTATGTACCGACACGCCGCGTGATATCACCGGGAGAATTGCCAATTTGTTTGCGAACGTTCGCGGCAGAATGTCACGGTGAGATTCTCCCTGGAACGTTCGCAAACAAACTGTCGAAAACAAACTACGAATATACAGGGTGGCAGGTTAAACAGTGGAAATATTTTAAGGGGTCATTGTACTCATCATTATGAACAACTTTTACTATGGGACCAACCCTGAACTCGCGAAAAAAAATCAGCTGTTCCATACATTTTGTTGAGTTATGTGAACATAAATGTATGGAACAGCTGATTTTTTTACACGATTTCGGGGTTGGTCCATAGTAAAAGTTGTTCATGATGATGAGTACAATGACCCCTTAAAATATTTCCACTGTCTAACCTGCCACCCTGTATATGTCAGACCTCTTGGTCTGACATTTTATTCGTAATAATTATGTATAAATAACATAATACAAGCCATGTATTGTATATTCTTATTAAGATATGCGAATATAAAGTAATACCTAGGTTACACGGAGGTTACAATAGAAACTGATTAGTCAAACAATAGAAACTGCTACGTACCTACCTAAATTCGCATTAGGATATATTATGCTGATATGAAATAACAGTCTAGACTCTAGAGCATAAATATTAATCAATATTCACGAGATTGAGAATCATATTCCAAACTAGCTGTGCCCGCGACTCCGTCCGCGTGGAAGTCGGAAAATAATATTAGGTCGTTATTTCATTCGATAAACAAAAAAAAAATATGCTAGCCACCACACAGTAGGTATCAATCAGTAGTATCAGTACCAATATTACCCTTAATTTTTCACGACACACCATCTATCTGATATCATCTATCACCAATCATCACCACGCAACACCTACCACCAGATACCCGTTACGGCCGTTACCAACTATCTATCAATTAGTAATCAACTATAATTACCTAAATTCGGAAAACAATATCATTTTGAGACATTAAATAAATCTAAACCCCTGATTTCTACGGGATTGCGTTCAATTGGGAGGTCGAGTATCTATCTACTCATCAAGTAACTATCTGTATCTCAAGAGGACTTATTTTATTTTTCTACCACTTTTGCGGGCGCGAGGTGATTTGGCCATATGAAAACTAAGACATGCGCGACAGCTGTCATTTTGTATTTTGAAAATGGTTAATTGTCTAGTTTCCTCTTGTAAAGGCGGTCTGCTGCTTCACATTGCGAAATCATGGAATTTCCTATCACATGATTAAGTATAAATTATACACCTACATGGTTTTATTTAAGTACAATCTGTAAGCCTGTATCTGTGTGTGCTTGTCGAATTTTCGTTGAGTATACGTGTTCACCTCGCCCCCCGCAAGAAGTGATAGAAAATGTTATTCGGTGATTCACCGCTATACGTCTCCAGGGCTATATGCTATAAGGACTTTTCTTGATTTGAAATCAAGGTTACATTTATTTTACATCAAAAAGTTATATCTATTTTTAACCGACTTCATTACAACAACGGATATATTAAATTATGATTGGTCTCTGTTGCTAAGCAACAACAATAACAATTTGGACTTACGTCATTTGCAAAATGATTGTGTTTTATGATTTCTAGCAATAATAAATAAACAATAATATATTTTATATAATACGACATTGATTCAAATTAAAAAATTATTACATATCTAACATTTCAATATTTATTAGTAAAAAGACCACATTAATTTATTTTAACAGTTGTCCAATGACGTTTCAGTTGTCACCATTTCTTGATTTGAAAGTTTGAAATACTCGTGGCGCCACTGACCACGTAATGCCGGGTCCACATATGTATTATTTTGCCCGATCCGACTTTAATCGGACAAAAACCGACTCGAGATGGAACGGGCCGTATCGCGTATCGTATCAGAGCGGCGTATAGAGACCGCGTATCATGATTACGTATCACTACTCGCATGATACGCGTCGGCGATACGGATACGGTGATTGGATTGAACAAATACCTACATATGCAGAGCCGGCTTAATACATGTGAGCAAAGTTACTTGTGTGACTGTTAGACTTTTTGTAATAACTTTTGATAGAGTGGACCGATTTTAATGAAATAAAGGCTAAATGTTACCTCAAGATATTGCCGATAAATTTCTTGCCAACTCCTCAAAATCAATTCAGTGGTATTGATTTGATGCGTGTTCAAACACACAGACAAACAGACAGACAAACCGACAGACAAACCGACAGACAAACAGACAGACATTAATTCTAAAAATGATAGAAATTTACTATATTACTTATTCTTAGTCCCCCATATTATTTTTATGCAAATATATGCAATGTACAGACACGTGGATTTTACATTCTTATTATAAGTATATAGATATTGAATCGGTTCACTATGATTCACTAATATTTGACTAACAGGTACCTAGTAATATGTACGGGATTCCAATATGAGTGTAATTTATCATCTCTTAAACGTAAAAGTGGTTCTTAACTTTGTAGAGACGATTTTACCGATTACACGCTGAACTAAGTTCAATAAAACGAAGATCAAATTGATCGAAGTTCAAATTTATTGGTTTTGATCTCAGTTCACGTCGATTCAACTTCACAGGCTTTTTTTTTTTTTTTTGATGATTGGAAATCATCAAATGACCTCTCCCGCTCTGGGCGGAGCGGAAGGGAGTGTCAGACTCTTACTGACTAAAATTCGGACGGTGAGCTACCCATTACTCACCGCCCGCAGGCCCGCGCCTACGGTGGCCGGGAGACGTCACGCGGCTCCCGACGCCCGGAGCGTCTGCCGCGGCGGCTTGGACGGGAGAATCTCTCCCTCTCCCGTCCCGCCGCCTCCTTCGCTAGCATAACTGCTTCACCCTTCTCATGCTTGGATTTTAATTAAAAAACCTAATTTTAACTACCTACCTAAAGCAATGCTTACAACATAAAAATACCGATGACGAAGTTTAAACCGGTTCAAGTTTGAACTGCGTTCACTTTATGTTGGTAAAGTCCAAATGGGAGTTCTGAACTCGATTAAGCGCGTAAACTGAGTTTAGCTAGAAGTTATCGCGTTCAATTTCGTTGATAAAATCGGCCCTTAGTGATGAGGGACCATTTGACAAAATTTCTGACTTACCAGGGACCACCAACTGTTTGGACGTAACCTACAGTAAATTTAAACTTGTGACTGCATCCTCTTTACTAACTTCTAAATGCTTGGTTCAGTGCTACTCAAAGTCAAACAAAATTATGTCGGCACTGGCATCCAATCGATTTCGGTGCTTGTTTTAAATATCAGAAGCGTCGAGAACCCGATGGTTGAATGATGATGGCTTCGCAGACCAATTCGGGTGCTTCTAGGGGCCACCAGTGGTCCGCGGACCACCGGTTGTGAACTACTGGCTTATACTATACCTACATCACTACTTAATTCATCGGATAATAGAGGCATGACAGATGTTATTTTGGAGAATAGACACTTACAAAACTCCAACATGTGAAGAAGAAATGCTGCATTTCACAAAAATGTTGCACATGCGCGTTCTTCATCGGTTCTCCGTGGAAGGAGGTGGCCATAGTGAACCAATTGTATGAGTGCATCGCTATGGTGACAATGTAGCCCAAGATACGGAAATATATGTGGTGGGACATGGTCCTGGAACGTAATATGTACTTACATAAAAACCACACAAGGAAACGACACAAGGGAAAAAAACAAAAACATATATTGCATATAGGCAAGTAGGCAGTGCCTACCTCATAAGAATCAATAAAACTATTATAGATGAGAAAAAAATCAGTATCACACTAATCACACTAATATTATAAATGCGAAGGTTTGTGCGTGTGTGTTTGTGTGTTTGTTACTTCTTCACGCTGAAACGACTGGACGGATTTGGATGAAATTTGGCACACAGATAGATTATAGTCTGGAATAATACATAGGCTACCTTTTATCCCGAAAAACGCGGGTGAAGCCACGGGCGGAAGCTAATAAAAATTAAAATAAAAAGTATAACTTGGTTCGAGACCAAAAGGCCACTATCGGCACTATCAGCCACTATCAGCATAATGCTGCGATATAAAAATGCCGCAGCGCTGATATTCTGATAAGGCCCAACTTAAGTGCTTGTTAATAGATTTATTTGACCTTTTAAGGTTGGCACTGCCTACTTGCCTATATGCAATGCACGCCACTGAGTGTAGGGTTTTGTAGTAAGAAGTACCTACTAGCTTCCGCCCGCGGCTGCGCCCGCGTTTTTGGGATAAAAGGTAGCCTATGTGTTATTCCAGACTATAATCTATCTGTGTGCCAAATTTCATAAAGAAGAAGTAACAAACATACACCCTATTCTGATGTATAAGCTATATTACTGTAAAGTTTCATCAAAATCCGTTCAGTAGTTTTTGCGTGAAAGAATAACAAACATCCATACATCCATAAATCCTCACAAACTTTCACGTTTATAATATTAGTAGGATTTCAGCTTTCCGACCGCAAATATAAGATTTTTGCGGTCGGCAAACTCAAAACAGAAAATAGCGAATATCTCAAGAACTAATTGACGTATCTTGTTCAAACCAATTTTAATCGAAAACGTTTATTATGTGCTACGAGCTTGATTTTTTTCAAGTGTTACTAAATATGAAAGTCATTTAGAAAACTTTATGTTATTTTCAAAGACTTATCCAACGATATCCCACGTAAAATGGTACGCAAAATATTTTTTTTCACCCCTCAGTTTCATTCAGGGGCTCCCTAATTATTTTATTTTTCGTAACTTCACTAGACGTTTACAGAAGACGTCTACCTGCAAAATTTCATACAAATTGGTTTAGAACTGTAGATTTTACCGACGGTGTGACAGACGGACTGATGAAACTATGGTTCTAGTTTTACTACGGAATCCTTAAAAATCCTGTTTGCCACCATCGTCATATAAAAGGAAACAAATTAGTTTTTAATCGATATAAATAAAAAAATACATACTTGTGACCCAAGTCTTGACTCTGAACAACCATTTGATAGAATTTTTTGTTTTGTGCAAGAATCGAACCTCCGATCTATAACGCAGAAGAACCACACGGCTACTGCACTAAACGATATTTTTGTTTATAATTGTACGGAATTAGTTTTACATAAATATGAACATTTAAGCGTCGTTCACACTGCCCCGCGCCACGCGAAGGAACACGGGACCGCGGATTTTAACGTTGTACGCATTGACCTACATGTCAGCTAGATTAACATTTCAGAACAATGATCATGCCCCACATGCGGAGACAGCGGGGCGTGGGGCGGAGACAGCGGGGGTCCTGTTATAAAGAGTAGAAAATCAGATGCGCCATTCTCACGGCTCTGTCGCTGGTCGTCACCCGCCGGGCCTCATCCGGGTAACCGAATGTCCCACCTGGTGGTGACAGACCGCCGAGCTGCCGTGAAGAAGCGGCACTAGGCCGCGGCGCTCCTACCGAAAAACAGATAGCAATTACACACAGACGGTCGCTCGGGCATTCTGCTCAGGCGCCGTCACATGCCGCGCCTATACCGGCACCATAAGGACGCGCCCGTTTTTACGGGCGAAGGTATAGCTCCCGCGGGAGAGGGATTCGCCCCGAGCTCGCCTACCGCGCCCCCTGGCGGGGACGCAGTGATTTCCAAGAGTGCGCCATTCTCATTCCGCCTATGCCGCCACTATTTCTACCTCCTGAATGCGACGACGTATATTGAATTTGTTGAGTTGAGTTCAAGAATTACGGTTTTATGTGCGCATATACAGTAAAATGCGCTCTGCTGCTCACCGCACTAAACGTCAAAGTGATTGTGAGGCTTGTGAAGATTCCGAACCTTACTTGACATACTTGTGTAACATGTATAATGTTCTGAATGAAAATGTAAAAAAACCGGCTAAGTGCGAGTAGTACTCGCGCACCGAGGGTTCCGTATCATTTTTGGACGTATAAAGTGAAAAAATCCAGACCGCACAACTAAGTTTGTTTGTGAAGGAATTATGATGATTTTGAAAAAACTGTACTAGTTAGGAACATCGTTTTATTTTTGTTGTCATATCAAGTCTAATTATTTCAGATTTTTCGCCCCGCAAACTTCGGAGATAAGGGGCGGGGGGGGATGGTATTTTTTTGGTCATTTTTCATCATATGTCGAAAACTGTGAGACATAAAATAAAATAAAAATATATTTTGAAATGAGAAGATCAAGCCCTTTCATATGATATGTCAATTGACCTAGTAACCCCACTTTAAAATTTCGGACCCCCACTCCGGCCCCTTTTGCAATGAAAATAAAAATATTTTTTGAATTTTATCATTTGCAATAAAGTTGGGCAAGCATTATTTATAACTGTTCCAAATTTCTAGTCGATAGCATTAGTAGTTGCTGAAATAAGCAGGTGTGACAGACAGACGAAGTCGCACCATAAGCGTTCCTTTTTTACCATTTTGGTAATGAAGAGAAGAAATGTTTGTATTCTTCAGTAGACAAAAGTCTGTTACACCAAGCACGAGTCGCCATGTGCTCGGGCAGAAGAGATAACAATAGAAAGAACTTTGTCTATTCTTGGTAGAATAGAGATGAAATTGGTCATGCTATGCGTGTTTTACAAACTGATCGCAAAACCCCGTGTCCCGTCACGTGGCGCAGGGCAGTTTGTATGAGGTCTTATAGTCCTATTTACACAGGTCACCACTTGTGGTCATCACTATCATTAAAATTCAATTATATCTAATCATTTTCACAGTCAACAATCGTTATCTATTTATACCGTGACTGAAATTGAGGTATAAGTGTACATTATACCGCCATGAAGAATACATAACTTTCATACCTAAACAAATAATAAACACTTACGTGGTATAAGTTTTAATGTGACATGATTTTCGAACGAAAGCAGTACTTAGGTACTATAGCTACCACAACACGACGCCATGTTGAATAGACTATGGCAATAATTGAAAAACTATTAAGGTACCTGCGGGCATTGCATAAGCATAAGCATAATCGGCCTATAATGTTCCCACTGCTGGGACACAGGCCTCCTCTGTGAGAGGGAGTGGGCCGTAGTCCACCACGCGGGCCCAGTGCGGGTTGGTGGACGTCACATGTCTTCGAATTTTTGGTTCTAGGACATGCCGGTTTCCTCACGATGTTTTCCTTCACCATTAAAGCAAGTGATAATTAATTTCTAATACGCACATTACTTCGAAAAGTCAGCGGTGCGTGCCTCGGAATCGAACTCGAACCATTCGCCGTGGGAGGCACATGGTTAAACCACTAGGCTATCACTGCTTTTTAAGGTACCTGCTAACTATTAAGGTACCTGCGGGCATTGCATTGACCTATATGTCTAGACAAGCAGTTCCGAACATTATACATGTCACGTCAAACTCAAATGATGTGCGGGCCAAGCCTCGCTATTGATGCGGTGAGCAACAAACAAGTACCTGCGTGTGGGGCATGATTTTTGTTCGGATCTGCTAGTCTAATATACCCGGGTAATAAGGCCTAGCTAAGGGAAATTTTAAATAAAATCAAAAATATCACAGTGAATCAATAAGTTAACTGCTAATCTTACAAAATTAATGTTTGGAACAACATTTAAACTAAAAATAGTATTTTCTGCCATAAACAAAAATAAAAATGACCTTTTAAAAAACTCTTCCAATAGGCCATAATTTCATATGGTAGGATAATAAGGCTTTAACTGACAAAATAATCAAATTATACACAAAATCTTTTACTTGACATCAATAATAATGTAAATACAGTTATTTCACGTGCAATACCTACTTATAACAAATCTATAAAGGAGATGTAAGTTTCAGAAATACATGGAGCCTGGGAGTGGTCTACGTACGCACTAAGTATTATAGCTATACATGATAGTAACCGGTTCCTAATGCTTATTTTCTTTAATATTACTTCCTTTAATTGTATTTCATTATTTTCTTTGTCAAGGAGAGCAACACCACACAAATATGGTGGATCAACAGTTGACAAATGAATTCTGTGAAACGTCGTTTTGACAACTGTTGATATGTCAGTGTCAGTCAAAATGGCAACCAAAATCCCACACACAACGACTCAAACGTCACGTCATAAAACAAAACTGTCAAACTCAACTGTCATGGCCGCCCTAAAAATAGGGATATCATAATGAAAAACTTCATCTCAAATAATTATTATATTATTATCGTCTGTACTCTTCTTCAAATGAATTAAAATATTATTATGAATGAGATGAGAAATGAATTATAATATTTTTATGTAAATCCCCTATTTTTTTCCTATTTTCCTATGTAGCGTATGTATACCAAGCGTATGCATTCCAAGATGAAACATCTCCTTTCTTCACCTAACAGGCGAATATTCACGAACTAGAACATTGCCCGCGACGTAGTCCCCGTGACATACACATAGCGCCATCTAGCATCCTAGAGCAATTGTGACTGTCGAAAGTTATTGTTCTTTCCCTCGGGAACAGTACTTTTTAGGGTTCCGTACCAAAATGGTAAAAAAGGAACCCTTATGATGCGACTTCGTCTGTCTGTCTGTCTGTCTGTCTGTCACACCTGCTTATTTCAGTAACTACTTATGCTATAGACTTGAAATTTGGAACAGTTATAAAGAATACTTGTTTAACTTTATTGCAAATGAAAAAAGTCCAAAAATATTTTTATTTTTATTGCAAAAGGGGCCGGAGTGGGGGTCCGAAATTTCAAAGTGGGGTTACTAGGTCAAGTGACATATCATATGAAAGGGCTTGATCTGCACATTCGAAAATATATTTTTATTTTATTTTATGTCTCACAGTTTTCGACATATGATGAAAAATGTCCAAAAAAATACCATTCCCCCCCCTTATCTCCGAAGTTTGCGGGGCGAAAAATCTGAAATAATTAGAGTTGATAGGAATAGGGATGTTAACTACTTTTTTTTTATTGTGAATCTGTAAACTATTTGAAAAAAGACAATTAACACCAAAAATACCGATGAAACATCTACAAAATTGGCAAAGTTATAAGCGTTTTAAAATGATTTGCTAGACACGGACGGCACTACCTACTAGTGACGTAACACCACCTACGTCCGCTTGCGCCACAAAGACGGAGCGATACTCCCTCCAAAAACTTTAAAAGCGTCTATGTTTTCCATTTTGTGATAAATTATTATTTTTGCATTTACTTTTTTGTTGTGCCTATTCCTTCTTTGAAATAAAATAATTTATTTGTACTTTTTTAATAGTACGACACTACCGTATTGACCCAAATATGGCACCAAAAATAAAACGATGTTCCTAACTAGTACAGTTTTTTCAAAATCATCAAAATTGCTTCACAAACAAACTTAGAACCCACGACACGTCGCGCAGCAGCCAATCTGTCAGCCACTGCGACAACCGTGCAGTTAATAATGTTTTAGTTGGTATGTATGTAGGTGTATATGTCTATGTTTCCTCTTATAGGCTAAACGAGTGAACCGATTTTAAAAAATAAGGTGTCCTTATATTCGTCATAACCGGATAATAAAACCATTTAGGGCTGGGGTCACCAAATGGCGGACCGCGGTCCGCATCCGGACCGCCGACCCATTTTGAGCGGACCGTGAGAACACAGCAAATTGCGCTACGAGTACGTAATTTAATAATATATAATAATAAATTGGTTATGAACTGTAGATTTTACGCGGGTGTGACAGACGGACATGACGAAACTATAAGGGTTCCTAGTTTTACTACGGAACCCTAAAAATGTAGCCCCGGCAACAAAAAATGAGATTTTTCTCATTGATATGTAAAAAAATATATTATCTTTGTTATTTCCGTAATAACATTTTGTTTAATAAATATTTTCTTCTATAGAATGTTGTGCGGACCGCGATGGTAATTGCATTGCCTAAAACGGACCCCGTGCGAAACTAGTTGGTGACCCCTGATGTAGGGTATCAAAATAAAGGGCTCGAGAAAACGATTCAAAAAATATAATTAAAAAAAAAATAAACAACATAAAATAATTTGAAAAATGAATCAATATTATAATGCCGCCAACTGCATCAGACTATTTGAAAAGTGATCTTGTTTTGAACTTTGGTAATTTTTTGCAGTCGGGCTTGTTATTTTTTTTTTACATTTATTAATTTATTTATTGATAAATACACCAAAAGCATAATTATAATACATAGCAAACATAACATTCATTATCTCAGTTTGTAGTTACAGTTTATTAAGTTTAATCACACAAATTATACGTGTACTAAGTATGCGATCGCGATAAGAATAGGAACGTCAATAACCTCGAACTGTCAACTGTTACTTGAAAAGAAAGTCGTACAAAGAAAATAAGTTTGCGAATAAATAAGGTTTTTTTTTCACTTTATTTGACTGAGTTTACCAAATCTGTTGTAATATTTTTTTTAAAATGAAACAGCTCAATTTTCAATACAAGACGTCACAATATGGCGCAAAGTCAGTCTTATTCTTATTTTGATAGCATAGTCCATTGCTTTTGGATGAAACATAGACAAACTCTACTAACAAGTTCTTGCCATTTGCTCCATGAGTGGTTCGGTACGTGCGTCAAGCAGAAGAATTTATTTAGGTACACTCGACAAAATTGACGGTCGACCACTTTTCACCCTTATTACTAAGAACATAAGGGTGAAAAGTGGTCGACCGTCAATGGCGTCGAGTGTACCTACTAGCTGCGCCCCACCCGGTTTCACCCCCGTTGCTCGGCTCCTTAGAGTCGCAGCGTGATGTTTAATAGCTTATACTATTTTTCATGAATCTAGCTATCATATACAACAATATTTTTTCTAATCCGACTGATAGTTCCAGACATTAACAGGCAGATGGAACGAACGGAGTCGGGGTGTCCTAACTTTGAAATCATCTCCGGCGCTGCGGAGGAAGTTGTGTAGCAGTGATAGCCTAGTGGTCTAACCATGTGCCTCCCACGGCGAATGGTTCGAGTTCGATCCCGAGGCACGCACCGCTGACTTTTCGGAAGTCATGTGCGTATTAGAAATTAATTAGGTATCACTTGCTTTAACGGTGAAGGAAAACATCGTGAGGAAATCGGCATGTCCTAGAACCAAAAATTCGAAGACATGTGACGTCCACCAACACGCACTGGGCCCGCGTGGTGGACTACGGCCCACTCCCTCTCACAGAGAGGAGGCCTGTGTCCCAGCAGTGGGAACATTATAGGCCGATTATGCTGCGGGAAGAGCAGTCTCGTCGCCCTTGCGTTACAAAACGCAGGCATCCATACTCGTTTCCGCAGCTTCGGCTCATTGATTGCCTTCGGCCACCAGCCTCAGCCACTACGGCTCATAATGATGCCTATACGCTTTGTTAGAGCGGGTGGAGGCTGCTCCAACTTAGGTACGCGGGTTCGGTTTTTATAAACACTTTAGGGGTAGGGCAGGCCAACCCCGACTCCATGTGGTAGTTACCACATGGAGTCGGGGTTGGCTTAGTCGCAGTTCTGCAGCCTATCTTATAGAATTATTACATTAAGCACGCGCGGGTGAAAATTACTATCATCAATCGAAGTCTGAAGTTTTTACAACAAACTAGGTAGTTTGTCCTAGGATAAACTGGGTTATCCTGACGCGTAGAATAAACCGGTTTGGCCCAGAATAAACTAGTTTAGCCTGAAATCGGGTTTGGCCAGTAACATATAGATTACAAATTTTTCTGCTTGACTGTTTACGGACCTCACAGATTTGGTGTGCTCTGCGTTTTATACCTAACCCTATTATCACATAAATATCAATAAAATATTTTTAACACAATTTCTTCAAGTTCTCTTCTGACCCCCATACCATAGAGTTCAGGGCCCACTGCGAATAATATATGAGGACCAAGGAAACTAATGAAAAGGCCAAGAATAAGTAGAAGAATATTGACCCGTAGAGGACCCCAAACATGGGGTACATCCATACCCCTCTTGTAATATAAATGAAGCACATCCTGAAAAAGAAATGTTTATCGATTATTATCATTATTTAATACGAACTCGTCTCCAAAGAGCGGTTTGTATGGACCAATTTCATTGCACATTATTTAAACTTATAACGTAACGTTGTATACTTATTAATATTAAATACCTACCAATAAAACAACAAACATACAAAAAACATCTCCGTACTAATCAGCTGTAGGAACAAAGAAATAATTTTTCTATGTATGTAGGTGATGCTTCGGCCGCAAATATAAACCTACCCGCGCGCGAGTAACAAATTGCGCCGGAACAGACCGGTCGAGGTGCATAAGCTCCGCCTCCATACTTAGTGTTATTGTGTCAGCCAATGACGACGGCTAGTCTTTCGATTTTTCTGGAATGAATCGCCGTTCTTTCGCGAAGATCACCTAATATGGTAATCTTCAAAATAGGTGAACGTCCCAGGAGGTTATAAAAACCTCTGGGAGTTGCCAGGTGCATTCCAACCTGTACTCTGCGCCTGCGACTACGTACTTTGACCTACCTAGTTACCAAGTCTAAACACTAAGTAAATTACCGTGTTGTGAAAGTAATTGTTTAACTATAAAAACAAAGTAAATTCTATTGTGTGAACCCGAAAATCGGTAAGTCTTGAAAAGCTGTTTAGATGTGCCTAACAATTGTAATCTTTGTGTAATTTAGCTGTGTAACGCTGTGTATAAATTCACTTTGCTAATCTTGTTTTTTTTCCAATAATAACGTGCATATTGTTTTAGTGTCAAAACCTAGGTCTTGTTTTAATGTTGGTGTGCCTAAACCAGCATACTTTGAGCTGTGTAATATTGTACTAGAAATATTAAACGTTATTATTCTAGAATCTCACCAATTCAAAATTAATAATAAAATATTGTTAATTTATGTGTGCGTCATGATGGTGGGTCATGTATCAATTAACTTCAGTTAACCTTTTTGTTTTTTTTATTAAATTTAAATAGTAGTAGCTTGTCATTTTTTATATGCACACAATTATAGGTAGATATATACTAGCAATAATTCTAAATATATTGCCTAGTCATGTAATTTAATTATTTTGTTCTAATATGTAAATTTTTCTAGCTTTTGCAAAAGGAGGTGGCATTAGTTTTTCAATAGTACTTGATACAAATATAATTTATTTTAAATATTTTTTCTGCTACCTACCTCAATTAATTAATTTATTTTTCTTATAGCTAGCTAATGCTTGTCTGCACATTAGCTGTGCCCTATTATTGTCTTCTTTTAACCACACCGTGAGACTGCATCACCAAATTAACCAAATTAATGTTGGGGCTATCTCCTTGGTAGTTCCGCATTGGTTGCGGTCCGGTTGATGCAGTCGACGGTCTGGAGCACTACCTAAGACGCCTGTGAATGTGGATTCCAGGGTTCCAGTTCCAGTTCCAGTTCCAGTTCCAGTTCCAGTTCCAGTTCCAGTTCCACTTCTACGCCTCTGTATAGTACGACGCGTACTCATCCTGCGCTGCTGCCGGGTGTGGCTGGACACCTGAGCTGCTGTCGCATCTACTACCTCGCGAAGCTGCCGCGAGCTGCGCGCGCTGCGTCGACTACGCTCCACGTCGGCCGGCCGCTTACCTCCTGTGGACTACCAGGAGAGTACCGTCTACACAAGAAAGAATCCTAACGTCCTAATTCTTCGAACCCCGCCCGGCTTCACCGGCGGCTTACTTACTAGGGTTGCTAAACAATACACGTTTATTAATTCGTAACATTTTTTTATTTATCACCCTAGTAAGGACCCCCTCGTTACAGTGGCGCCCATACTAGAGGTAAACTAGGACGTATTGGTTTCTTTCTTGTTGCGCATTTCTTTGGTTTTTTTGGTGATGGTGATTTAACGGTTGTGCGTTTGAAATCACAGGCCATCAACCGTGAATTTTACTTGTACCCTCACATTTTTTTTTAACTTAATTTTTTTTCTTACTTCACGGTTGGTAGACTGAACATTGTGCAGATTTTACATTCTCCTGTCATATTATCTTAAATTGTGTAGCTTTTCAAGACATACTCTCGGGCAGCAAAAATTTTCTTGTTCATCTTCTACTTCTAAAAGCAGTAGTAGAGTTTTAGGTGAAAAGACTCGCCCGGGGAAGTACTACCACCATACCTATTTCTACCGTATGCAGCTACCTGTGTACGGTTGAAGGGTGTGGGTGCCGGCCTAAATTACTGGCACACAGACGGTTTTTAAACTTTGTCGTCTCTTAGGTTGCATTAATATCGGTTTAGCACAAACGACAATTTATCATCTAGTCTAGGCTACAACCAACTAAATGGCAAGGAGAATAGTTTAACATTTTTTTGTCAGGATCTAAATATATTTTTTAATTTGTTTTTCTTTTAAACTAAAATGACTACTAAATTAAAATCGTTACAAATAGCAGGATTATTATTTAAATCAGCTTATACAAATAATATGCCTTTGTTCTTAAAAATCTTAAACTAAATAATTTAATTAAAATTTGACTAAAAATTAAATAGACTTTAATTAAATTTTGACAAAATCTTTATTTTTTTTATAAATCCTTGCCTAGTTAAAGAAGTTCTTACAATCAAATAGCAACCTTTAAAATTTTCTAAACAACTAAATAATGTTTTTACAAACCAACTACGGACAAACTAAACTAAACTAAATATTTTTTTTGGAATTAAAACTATTATTTTAATATTTAAACTACCTATACTAAAGCTAATCTAAATTAAATATTTCTAAACTAAACTAAGAGTTTTAACAAAATTGTTTAAATAACTAAAAAGTTTTTACAATCAAATTGCAGCTAAACTAAATCAAAATAAATTAAAACTTGAAACTAAAATTGTATAATCTGATGGCACCTAAACTAAACAGCTAAACTAAATTTTTTTAAAAAATGTAATTAACTATTCTACAACTAAACTAAATAAAACCAATACTAAAAATAAATTAAATTCATTTTTTTAAATATAATCGACCTAGTATTTCTAAATAAAATCTAACTAAAAACTATTAACTAAAACAAGTACCTACTTGCTACTACTACATACAACCATTCCTTCTTTACTTCCTACTGCTGGTCTACCCCAACAGTACTATCTATAGCTAACGACCCTACACCGTTGGTTATTAACTTCTATTTTGCTGATTGGTCTACCCCAACAGTAAAATATAACTACCGGCCCTACACCGGTGGTTGTATAATTGATCATGGGACTAAACCATTGATCCCTTCGGTTATGTTGTACCAATGGCCCTACACCATTGGTATACTATAGAGCGGGTTGCAACTCTTAAAGTAAGCCTTTGCAGGAGCGGTCGGTTACTCCTAAAATAAGCCAAAAATACCAAATAAAGCATAACTTTTCTAAACTATTTCTATCTAATTAAAATGGTTATATGTAGCTAGTATTCACTCTAATATCAGCCAATGATTTTACCAGTCACATCTGATCTAAGTGAGTGTTTTATGTACTACAAATAAAATACTCTGGTTGTAAGGTGGCAGACACACAAGACTAAATTGTGTTGTCAGCTTGTTGATGAAAGAAGAATGAATGTGATGGATGTCTACATTATGATTGATGATGAATGAGTGAGTGCCTTGGTCAGGTGTAAGCTTGAGTGAAAGCAGCGGATTTTCCTTAGGAAAAATCCTACGCTAAAAAGGGGGGTACTGTAACGTTGTATACTTATTAATATTAAATACCTACCAATAAAACAACAAACATACAAAAAACATCTCCGTACTAATCAGCTGTAGGAACAAAGAAATAATTTTTCTATGTATGTAGGTGATGCTATAATAATTCGGCCGCAAATATAAACCTACCCGCGCGCGAGTAACAAATTGCGCCGGAACAGACCGGTCGAGGTGCATAAGCTCCGCCTCCATACTTAGTGTTATTGTGTCAGCCAATGACGACGGCTAGTCTTTCGATTTTTCTGGAATGAATCGCCGTTCTTTCGCGAAGATCACCTAATATGGTAATCTTCAAAATAGGTGAACGTCCCAGGAGGTTATAAAAACCTCTGGGAGTTGCCAGGTGCATTCCAACCTGTACTCTGCGCCTGCGACTACGTACTTTGACCTACCTAGTTACCAAGTCTAAACACTAAGTAAATTACCGTGTTGTGAAAGTAATTGTTTAACTATAAAAACAAAGTAAATTCTATTGTGTGAACCCGAAAATCGGTAAGTCTTGAAAAGCTGTTTAGATGTGCCTAACAATTGTAATCTTTGTGTAATTTAGCTGTGTAACGCTGTGTATAAATTCACTTTGCTAATCTTGTTTTTTTTCCAATAATAACGTGCATATTGTTTTAGTGTCAAAACCTAGGTCTTGTTTTAATGTTGGTGTGCCTAAACCAGCATACTTTGAGCTGTGTAATATTGTACTAGAAATATTAAACGTTATTATTCTAGAATCTCACCAATTCAAAATTAATAATAAAATATTGTTAATTTATGTGTGCGTCATGATGGTGGGTCATGTATCAATTAACTTCAGTTAACCTTTTTGTTTTTTTTATTAAATTTAAATAGTAGTAGCTTGTCATTTTTTATATGCACACAATTATAGGTAGATATATACTAGCAATAATTCTAAATATATTGCCTAGTCATGTAATTTAATTATTTTGTTCTAATATGTAAATTTTTCTAGCTTTTGCAAAAGGAGGTGGCATTAGTTTTTCAATAGTACTTGATACAAATATAATTTATTTTAAATATTTTTTCTGCTACCTACCTCAATTAATTAATTTATTTTTCTTATAGCTAGCTAATGCTTGTCTGCACATTAGCTGTGCCCTATTATTGTCTTCTTTTAACCACACCGTGAGACTGCATCACCAAATTAACCAAATTAATGTTGGGGCTATCTCCTTGGTAGTTCCGCATTGGTTGCGGTCCGGTTGATGCAGTCGACGGTCTGGAGCACTACCTAAGACGCCTGTGAATGTGGATTCCAGGGTTCCAGTTCCAGTTCCAGTTCCAGTTCCAGTTCCAGTTCCAGTTCCAGTTCCACTTCTACGCCTCTGTATAGTACGACGCGTACTCATCCTGCGCTGCTGCCGGGTGTGGCTGGACACCTGAGCTGCTGTCGCATCTACTACCTCGCGAAGCTGCCGCGAGCTGCGCGCGCTGCGTCGACTACGCTCCACGTCGGCCGGCCGCTTACCTCCTGTGGACTACCAGGAGAGTACCGTCTACACAAGAAAGAATCCTAACGTCCTAATTCTTCGAACCCCGCCCGGCTTCACCGGCGGCTTACTTACTAGGGTTGCTAAACAATACACGTTTATTAATTCGTAACATTTTTTTATTTATCACCCTAGTAAGGACCCCCTCGTTACAATAGGTATTAGGTATAAAAAGGAAATAAACTCATTTACAGTAAAATAAAACCATAATTCACTGTCATCATCTCTAAAAGGACACGGGAAAGAAAATTTAATTGAAATATCTCATAATAATAAACTACTTATATATTTTCTACATTTGAAGAAAAAAAAATATTTTGAGCTAACTTCGTGACTTTTTTCGACATCGGAACTTCTACTTTCTTTTTGTCTCACTTCCCCTTAAAGGTACGAATTGTTACCAGCAGACGACGTGGCGTCGCGACACTACTGGTTTCTATGAAATACCTTCCGTAGCTAGCGACCGTGCCCCGCGGTTTCATCCCCGTTGCTCGCCCCTTAATCATAACGTGATTTTAAATAGCCTATACTATTTCTCATGAATCTGGCTATCATATTCAAAAATATTTTTTCGAATCCGACTGGTAGTTCCAGAGATTAGCGCGATCAAACATTGTAGCGCGTTCAAACAATGTAGTATAAATATTTAATAACAATAAGATATGATACTTACATGATACATGATACTTACACACAAAAATAAAATGATACAATCAGAAATACCCCTAACATATGCCACTTGTGTGTCTTCGGCGCCACCCTACTTCTAAAGAAGATCTCCCACAACACCACCGCGAGAATGAACGTGTGCATAATCTGGTTGGAACTGTTGCTAATTGCCAGATCCAGGTCTTTCGGGAAGACGAGTTCGCGATCGTAGTGGAATACAGCCCAGAACATTGTGAAAACAAGCTGGAAAGAAAAAATATGGTTTAAAAATCGGTATGTTTAAGGTCTATGACCTTATACAAATTACCTTATGCAAATTTTTGGGAGTTGTATTGTCACATTGCTGCTCACAAATAATAGAAGGTCATGCAGCAATGTAAACACTAAGGCCGCGGCCGCACCGGTACGCGCGACGCGGTACAACGCGACGGCGGCGGCGATTTCGTGAAAACAGCTTCATATAAACATATGTCGGTGGCCGCACCGCAGATACCACTAGCGAAATAAATTTATTTGTTCAGGAAATCGCCGTCGTGTCACGTCGCGCTTACCGATGCGGCCGCGGCCTAACAACTACCAACACAAATTATTTTGCGGCAGCGGCGCGTTGGCGGCGCGTGGGCGGTGCGGTGGCAGTGCGGGGGCGTTGTTGACGCGTGCATTTCCTCACTCGCGCGTAAAACGCTTGCAATGAGCGGGACTCTTAACTCGCGCGATTTACGCGCGAGCGCCTCGCGAGTTGAAATACTCGGACGCCATTGCTGCGTCCAGTACTACGCGCGAGTCCGTGGGGTGTTGTCGTACATTTTCCTAATTGACAGGGAATCCCTCCTAGCGTAGAAACGCGCGTAAAACGCGGCATCTTGACGCAACATAAATTGAAGCGCGCGAGTGGACTCGCGCGCAATACGCCTCATCTGGACAGGCTCTTATGGTTATTTCATAGTCACGCTGACTATCAGCGCGGGTGGCCAGTAGCCCGATTCACGTAATTACAAACAATCCAAATATCGCTGAAGTTTAAAAGTCGTTCGATCGAAGTCCTACCCATATTTGGTATTCACGTATTTCTTGAACGTAGTTCAATAGGACTTCAACTCAATAGAATTGAAACGAAACGATTTCTGAACGACTTATTGCCAGTTAATTTTTTTTGTATTCTTCCAAGATGAAACACATTTTTTTATCAAAATTCTGTGATTTACGTCATTATGGTCAAATAAATTTAATTTATAATGATATCAATAAACGTAAAATGTAAAAGGACGATTATCATAATTATCTGAATACGCGTCAACGACACTTCTACCGAACGACTTTAAAATCGGTGCCGTTCAAGTTCGATCGACGGATGTGAATACGAAAAGGTATTCAACGACTGAGTCGCTACGATATCGCTGCGGTTTTGATTACGTGAATCGAGCTACAGAGCGGCTCATAACCGAAACTATACTTACTAGAGTGGATGGCCACACTACTATAGAAAACATGGCGTCCCTGCCATCGGTCAGAATCTTTGGCAGTTCATATCCAGCAGACTTGGAGTGCTTGAGAGTCAGAATATCAGTATATAGCGCCAATACTGCATATACTATCTGGAATGTCTGGAAAAAGAGAAATAATATAATAAAGGGTAGCCTATGTTATTCTGATATTTAAGGCGAAGGTAAATGGTAACGGCCAGTTTTAAATCTCTTATTTCGCCGTCAAATAATGCAGGTTAGTTGTGCAATTTTTTTATGTTAAACTAGAACATATATACATCAATCGTACCTGTGAATATTTAACTATTGTTGTAAAATACTTAATGAAATAAATTCATGAATTCGTGTCTACCCAAAACATAAAAACGTAATTACTTTCAAACCGCTTATGATATTTTCATGATTTGTTTTGTGTGAAAAGACTATGTTACTACCTATAATAATACCTGTTACTTTTTTTTATTTTATGTTTTAGATACTAAAAAGTAATAATACGTCTAATTCTGCACAGCGCGCTCCTTGATAGGCGAGTCGTATTGCTCGGTGGATGTATGTCGCGTTGCTTGAGCTCAGCGCAGAACACTCAAGCTATACCGCCCAAATCACTCAAGGCCGTTGGCGTATACCGGGGCTTTTAGCGATGTTAGGTACCAACTGTGAAAAGTTTCATAAAATTTCGAGGACTATTATACTATTGATGATTTTAATGATTAGTATTTAGATCATGCTCGCTTAAATGTACCGCTGATGGTGGCGTGTGTATTGGATCGTTCGATTTCCTCCAAAATGGTTGAGTTAAACGGTGCTGATGCGCGCGTCATGTCCGTGAACGGGCGCCGTCAGTTGGTACTGGTCATCTCTTGACTGCCTAAGCAATTGTTTTTTCATTTGATACGTACCTACATGATTTTCATTTAATTTTTATCGTAAGGGATTTTTAAAATATCTTACACAGTCCTCACATAATAGGGCATAAATGTTATCTAAGAAATTGTATAATTCAATTTGTTGAAAAAGAGTAACCATGGAGTTTCTTGTCCGTTCTTCTCCATAGGAATCTGCGTTTTAGAACGGACAACTAGCTTCATCTAATGGACAAACGGACTGACAACTATACCCTGACAATTCAAAAGTGCCTGTAAATGGTCTTTTGGGAATGGAGGAACGAGGTGGAATGTTCCTTCATTGAAAAGGGAGGATCCTCCTACCAGACCGGGTGATATTGGTCTGGCGGGCCACTGCCCCCGACAGTTAATGTCGGGTTTCTGTATATATGCAAATCGCTGTGAAAACTCTGCTTGCGCGATGTAGGTTCAGCCAATAGCTGTCTAGCTGTGTTGGTAGTCTTCGCTGTTGTCAGCAGACGTCGCTACAGTCTAATTGAAATAAATGTTTTGACTTTGACATTAATCATCATTAATGTCGCGAATCGAATTTGGACCAATAAACAACGTAAAACAGCGAGCAATTTGCAAAAAATCCAAGACAAATTTTGAATTTCCGCGCAACCTTGACAGATGCTCCTTAAATATCATTGTTATGTGAAGAACAGCCTGATGTTACCGCGAGAACTGCCAAGTTGTTTGCGAACTTTCGAGGGAGAATCTCACCGTGACATTCTCACTCGAACGTTGAAACGTAGAAACTTACAAAATTCCAACATGTGAAGAAGTAATACTGCAACTCATAATATAAGAAAGAAAGAAAGAGAAAGAAAAACGTTTATTTGGCACGAATAATACACAGACAAAAAAATACAAACTAAACAAAAATAATAATAAAATTGCTGTGTAGTGGTTGTGCCAAATAGGTTCAGTTCAGCATGGGTGTCAGGCCACTAGGGCCTGACGCTGATTTTCAACTGAACCCATTGTGACGTGACCGATGTAAACCAGTTTGATAAGTAGATAGATAGATTAGGATGATAGATAGGTAGATTAGAGTGATAGTATGTTTTATTGAAATAAATACGATGAGAATGAATAATAACAAGTATGTACGTAGGTATATTAAAAAATAAATAAATAAAAAAGGCACTTTCATCCCGCAACTAATATATTATAGGTAGGTACCTACCGTACCTACCTACAGTAATTGTTATGGTCGTTCGCCTAATTGCGCTGCCACGCTGTGTGAGTGAACAAAAAATTTAAAGCATCAATTCAAATGACATAATACAAAACACTTAATAGGTAGTCGAGCGAGTTGAAACCGGTTTACAGCGAGGCAGACGCAACTCCGGCACGCCACGCCATAATATAATTCATACCGCCATTGCTCAGTGCGCGCCTGCACGGTATAGACCTGAGTAACGGTTAGGTGACCTATTATTACTTAAATATAAAAAATAAAAATTGCTCATAAATTATGTTTGATAAAATAATATATAAAAAAATGATCAAGATACTTGATTACTTTACAATTATAAAGTGCAACAGAATTAAAAACAATAAACAATAAAATCAAAGGCTGATCGACAATTAGGTATACGGATCCATTGAGGGTGAGTAGGTACAGAACAATATAGTCGCACTCGCTCATTTTTCATCGGTTCACCGTGGAAAGAGCTGCATACAATCAAGACGTTGGCTATATGCAACAGTATGGTGACGATGTAGCCCAGGATACGGAAGTATATGTGGGGGGACATGGTTCTGAAACATAATAGGTAGGTACTTAGATTAAAAAAAAACTAAACTAATAAAAATGTAAAAAAAGTATGGCTAGGACAATAGTTAAGTACTAGTTTTTCATCGATATAAATAAAAACATACATACTTCTTACCCAAATCTTGACTCTGAAAAACCATTTGCTACGATTTTTTGTTCCGTGCGGGAATCGTACCTCCGATCTTTATCGTAGAAGAGCCACACGGCTACACTGCGCCAAATGGAACTTTTGTTTAAATTGTACGAAATTATTTTTACCGAAGTATGTATCATTAAGCGTCATTCACACTGACCTGCGCCACGTGACGGGGCACGGGAGCGCGTTTTTAGCGTGTACGACCACGAGTGTTTTTCAAACAACTTGTCTATTATGTACCGACACGCCACGTGATATCACCGTGAGAACTGCCAACTTGTTTATAAACGTTCGAGGGAGAATGTCACGGTCAGATCCTCCCTCGAACGTTTGCAAACAAATTGGCAGTATTCGCGGTGATATTGCGCAGCGAGTCGGTACACAATAAATAGACAGGCTGCTACTTGCATACAACGTTACAAACCGTGGCCTCGAATGCCATCAGCCCCGGATCTAAGGGAGGCAAACCGGGGTATCTCACCGGGCGGCAATTTCAGGAGCCAAATTCATGTTTGAAAAAAAAACTTGTATAACAAAGTGCCTAGCATCCAGCACACATTCTATCAATTATTCGTTTAGTTTTAAAACGCATCCCAGTTGGTTTTTGAACATATCTTAAATTAATTTCTGAACGTATCGTATGATCGTATCGTTGATCCGGGCCGGGGGGGGCTGCGTTCAGTCGCGCACAAAGAGTATAGGTCGCGCATCGCCCACCGCGGCACGTGGCACGGGGCAGTGTGTATACCGCCTTAAAGGCTTATTTATATATGTATAGGTCATCACTTGTGGCCGTCACTATTATCATTAAAATTCAATAAAATCTAATTATTTTCACGGTCAACAATCATTGTCTATTTTCATCATAATGTATAAGAGAAGGTGACTTACTGACAGACGCCTAAATCGGTGGACCTAGAGATTTGAAAGGACAATGGGAAAAAATTTCCCCACCCTCCCAACAGATTTGATTTGACACCTTACCTGATTTGACATGCTTTTTTTTTAATTATGAAGATTATTAGTTTTTTTTTTACACAAAAATAAGCGCAATTTTTTCCCCTAAAATTGCTTTATTTTCTTAAACCCCATTGATTTTGCTGTTGTGACGGGAAGTTTTATCAAACAAATTGATATGCATTCCGAGACTGTTGGAGGGTGGTACGGGCAGGCGTGGTCCCAGGAGGGGGGGGGTCGTGGGGGTCATGACCCCCCCCCCCCAAATCGTACAAAAATGCGCCAAACACGGTATAGCACGTCGGCATTAATCGGTATGACCCCCCAAAGACTGGCTGCGGTATGACCCCCCCAAAATCGTCAGCTGCGACCGCGCCTGGGTACGGGGTCCATATAAAATCCTCCATGGTCCTTTGGAGGAAATATTCCTTGACCTTTTGAAATTAGAAATTAAAAGAGGTGGTAAAATTTGGTGTGAAGAAAATAATGGTATTGTGTTGTTTACGCGGACGGAGACGTGGGCCCAGCTAGTCAGAATATACAGCGTGACTCGTAAAACCATTGTTCAGCCGTAAATTCCATATTCTGTTGTGTATTGTTGATCATTGTATGAGATCCCCAACACTGTTTATTAAAGTTTTTTAATGTTTTCGACATGTCAAAGTTTTTTTCATATTTTTGATGGAGTCAACCCTGAAATTGATTGACCTCTGTTGAACTTCATCGATAAAGGGATAAATGCGACAGATAGGACACTTAACACATAATGGTAAAAAGCCTATCATTTTCTTGCATCAGAGAGGCAAGTTGTATTTTTATTTCAAGATTGAATTAGGTCTTGAATACCGGTACGGTATGTGACATACCTACGCAGAGCAAAAGTAGATGTACCTACATACATTTGCATAAAACTGTTAGTTAAAACCAGACAACTAGGTTTTTATAAAAATACAAGTTAAAAAAAAAACCTTTTAGCTCGCTATGTAATGTAATTCCCTTTGTTTATTAGAAATCCACCCTTAAAAGTACAAATAAAATAATACAAATCGAACGACCTAACTGTTTCATTACTCTTTGGTGAAATAGAATTGATTGCAGTTGGAATCATCTGATTGGTAAAAATGCAACCAATGTCGAACGTATTACTACACTAACTACACGCCCTAATTATTTCCGGCTTTCTTATTGGATATGACAAATCCGAAAGATTTTTTTAAGCTGAAATTATTTTGAATGTTATTTTATCATTAAAATAAGATTCAAAGTCTTTCAACTTACAAAAACCCTTTGCTAAGCCGCCTCTGCTAATGTTGCGGACCGACAATCGTTTGAGCTTTGCCGACGCGCCGCCGCGCTGGCTCGAAAATTAATTTACTAAGTTCCGTACAATTGTTTTTTTTTAAACTAAGATTTACAAACCGAACATTTTTCGAAACAACTAGTTATAACCGGGATAAAACAAATATCATTCTAACTTTTAATTTATTCATGCGTCAAGTACCTACATAAGATTAGTGTAATGATGATGGGCAATCTTTATGAACTTTTCGAAAACTGTATTCGATTATTCCGAAATTAGCATTGTTTCGTAATAAGCGATATTTTTTCGTTCACAAAAAAATCAGAAAATAGGTAAAAAAAAACCCGTAAGACTTGTAATTAATGCTACAAATAGTCAACCTCAATATCATAATTTTGTCTCGCTCCTTATCATATCGACAGAATTACCGTAGGCATCACTGTAGGTATGTCAGGGGTATGTTTTATCCACAATGAAAAGAACTTCTTATTTTATTTTAAAAATAGTATTTATTGGAATTCACATAATATCATAACGATCTCTAAAATTGTGTACATTTTTATTTGTAGGCTAGTTAGATAATTACGTATTTATTTTGTTAGTTCGTTTGATGCTTCCGAATCGGATGCTTGTCGTCATGTCGTCTAGTTTCGCGTTGGATTGCAGTGAATTTAGCGAGGAATCATGAGTAATCATGACGGAATAGTAGGTAGGTAGGTACTTACCTACCTAGTTGCGAATGAAAATAATCTTCATCAGCAAGACAATGCTACAGGCGGCGGCGTTTTCGCAACAGAAGAATTCCGTAGTAGGTACGATTGCTTCAGTGGTTTGGTGCATCGCCTTCACTCCACTGGGACCTTTCGTCGTACAACCCATGGTGGTATTACGCATTGATTAGCCAACCAGCACAAAGAGAATGCCCACCCGTCCCGCCAATTTTTGTGAAGACTAATAAATTAGAGTTATGTGACTCTGACCGAGTTCTGTGTGGAGTTCTGTGTTCAGGTAGGCACCCACCCTTTGTGTTTGTTGTTCCTTTAGTAAATATTTTCATGTAGGTACCTACCTACCTACCAAAACTATGAGTGTACGCGTACGTGTGTAAAGCTACGCGGGATTAAAAAAGGAAAATGGTAGACCCACAAACTTAATAGTTACTGATAATTTCACTCATGAGTGAAATTGTGTCTAATCGGCGCATATTATGAATAATATGCGCCGATTAGACACGGTGTAGGTACCTTTGTGTTTTCGAGCGACGCGCGACAAGGTCAAAGGACGCGCCAGTGCCTACTTATAGATATGTACAATCTTTGTTAATAATTGGCTCCGCCCATCGATTAGGGTTGCTACGACATGGCAAAGTTAAAATATTATTAGTACTTTGTAAGAGAAAAACAAAATTACTTAAAGTTGAGATACGACCATGGCGACCTTCCAGAATAACTACTAGTGTACAGAGCCATGCAGTGTTTACGGGTTAAAACCCTTATATTGAATCACCCTGTATAGGTAAAACTACACCAATCGGTGCACCGTATGACCTGCCTTATTTACATGTATTTGGGCCTTAACCGGTGTATTATTTAGTATATAATTAGATAATAATTGTAGTATTTCAATACACATGTATTCAGTTCAAGGTCTTTTTGTCAAAACTTGCCATTTTGTTGTAATATCAATAATTAGGTAAATTCGTAGTCATCACTACGAATTTACCTAAATATTAAATGATAAATGATATTTATTTTGTAAATAGGTTAAAAATAACACTTTTACACGTCAAAACATTTTTTTAAGCTAGATGAGTTCGGTGTTTCCTATGTGCCGGGTATCGTGGTAGCTCAACCCAGACTTAGGGAGCTCAACGACCCGACGAACATTACCATCAGAAAGGACATTTAGGTAGGCCCCCTAAAGTAGGTACTCAAACTGTCAGACTGAACTTGAGATCTATAACAGTAACATAATAACCCACATAGTACTCACATTTACAATAATTATAATCAATATATTACCTCATTATTATCACATTCAATGTCATTTTGTATATAAATTGTTTCAAAAGGAAACATTTAATGTCAAAGTGTATATAGAAAAAAATATAAAATCAAATAAAAGAGCAATAATTTAGTGGTTATGTCAATAGTAGTATTGGCCCATGTATGTATTGGAACAGCTCAATCCCAAGCCTTTTTGTCCTCCATATAATCATTAACACTATAAAAAGCTTTATGACAAAGTTTTCGCTTTATTAATGATTTGAATTTATTAAGGCTTAATTTTTGAATATGGCTAGGGATTTTATTTTTTGACATTCAATGATAATTTATTTAATGTAATTGACACCAACAATTATGTTGGTAAAAACTTTTATTTGACAACAGACAGATATCATATGTCTATGTATTACTTGTACTATGTAATATTTTAAAAGACAGATAGCTGTGTCGCTATCCTATTTTTTTATCTATCACAGCCAAAAATTTGGCTAAACAAATTGCTTCTATTGAGCAATGTTCCAATGACTCATTAAATAGTTCAGCCAATAATTTGGCTACAAATATTGACATTGAACATAATTTAAATTAGAAATTGAGACAATAGAGGCAACCTCTTGCAAAAATGTAAAGAGTAATAAGCAAAAATTAAATAAAATTATTAAAAATGATATTAATAGTACTATCAACCTGATGCATCAAAATATTCAAGGATTAATGAGCAAAGATTTAGAAATAGAATTATTCATGAATTGTAATGACATTAATATACTTTGCATTACAGAACATTGGCTAAAAAGCCACCAGTTTATGTTCAATTTTAGAAACCACCAGGTTGGCAGCTCGTTCAGCAGAATAAATGCTATTCATGGTGGCTCCTTAATTTTAGTAAGTAACCAGCTTAAATTTAAAGACCGTATGGACATTGTGAGCCTGTCTGTTGAACGTACTATTGAGATCGCCTGTGTAGAATTGGAGCGGTTTATTGTATTAAGTGTGTACAGACCACCTTCAGGATTGTATGATTGTTTTGAAAAAGTAATGGATGAAGTGTTGTACAAAGTCTGCAACTCAAACAAATCCATCATTGTATGCGATGATTTTAATATTAATTTATTAGAAAATTCTGGGTCTTGCATTAAAATTATAAGTTTATTCCAGTCATACAATCTTGTTAACCTATTTCTGGAGCCCACTAGAATAACTACCTCTACTGCCACTTGCTTAGATAATATTTATACCGATGTTATACCTTACCAAAAAAAAAATATTAAATTACTGGACTCAGATCATTGTGGACAGATGATCACTATTCAAAATCAAAACAAAGATGTAGTTAAATAGGATATCACTGTTAACCCTAAAACTGCAGGCCGCCTGAAAACATTCCGTACTAAACTCATTAATAAATTACCTTATTTATCAAGTAATGATGATCCTAATAAATTATATGATGATCTTTTTAACATGTACTATACACAATTTAATTCTACTTTTATTCCAAAGACAATTAAAGTTAACAACACTGCATCCTTCAGTGAATGGGCTACCATTGGTATACATAAAAGTAGAAAACTCCTTTATGAACTGTACAATGAAAGGATATATGTAAACACACCCGAACTCAATTTATATGTCAAAAATTATTTAAAAAAGTTTGTTGCATGGCCAAATCGCATTACTTAAGTTCAAAGATAAAATCTAGTAATAATATAATTAAAACGACTTGGAATATTATTAACAGTGAAACGGGTAGGTCTAGTAATCGAGATAGTGAATATAGCCTTAATATTGATGACAATGTAATTAAATCGGATTTACAAGTAGCCACAGCTTTCGAAAATTTCTTTTCAAAGGTTCCAGTTGTAACTACTAAATCTTTGAACTCATCACTTGCTGTTGCAGAGACTTTTCTTAAAGAAAATGTAAAAAATTACGATTCAGAGTTTCATTTTCAACATGTTAGCTGTAGAGACATAATCAAAACTTTTCACACTTTAAATGTAAAAAAAAACAGCAGATCTGTGGGGTAATTCGGTGGACGTTGCTAAGTCTATTGTATTGTAGCACCTACTCTAGCCTCTATTTTTAATAGTTGTATTGATTGTGGTAAGTTTCCTGATCTAATGAAAAGTAGTAAAATAATACCTCTATTTAAATCGGGTAGCACATCAGACCCTACAAATTATAGACCAATTTCAGTTCTGCCTACATTTAGTAAAATTTTCGAAAAACTTATTTTAGAGCAGATGCAAAAATTCTTTAATAAAAATAAATTATTACATAACAAACAGTTTGGCTTTACGAGGGGTCGTTCAACAACTGACGCCGGTGTTGAACTTTTAGGACATATTTTTGATTCGTGGGAGAATTCACACGATGCTTTGGGTATTTTTTGTGACTTGTCTAAGGCATTCGATTGTGTTCTTCATGAAACATTAATCAGGAAACTGTACCACTATGGCATAAGGAACTCATCTTTGGATCTTCTTACTTCATACTTAAGTGATAGGATTCAGAAGGTGGATGTTAATGGTAAAAGATCACCCGGGTCTGTAGTAACAATGGGAGTACCACAGGGCTCAATTCTTGGCCCTTTTTTGTTTCTTATTTATATAAATGACTTACCCTTCCTTATAAGGGACAATCATGAGATAGTACTGTTTGCAGATGACACTTCACTTTTGTTTAAACTTAAACGTCAGCAGCTGGTTACTGACGATGTAAATAGCGCTATCTCAAAAATAGTGCACTGGTTCAATGTTAATAACTTACTTTTGAATGAAAAGAAAACTAAATGTATTAAGTTTACGACACCTAACGTTAGACAGGTGAAAACTAGTGTACTAGTGAAGGGTGAGGAGCTAAATCTTGTGGATACCACAGTGTTCTTAGGTATAACATTGGATGCTAAGCTTCAGTGGGGACCACACATAGATAAGTTGTCGAAAACGCTTAGCTCTGCAGCATACGCCGTTAGAAAAATTCGCGATTTAACTGATCTTGAGACTGCCCGTTTAGTATACTTCAGTTATTTTCATAGTGTCATGTCGTACGGTATTCTGTTGTGGGGACATGCCGCCGACATACAGACTGTTTTTGTTTTGCAGAAAAGAGCTATTCGATCAATTTATAAGTTAAGTCCCAGACATTCACTCAGAGAGAAATTTAAAGATACTAATATATGACTGTTCCATCTCAGTACATTTATGAAATACTATTGTATGCACATAAAAATATTAATCTCTTCACTAAATATAGTGATATTCATAATATTAATACTAGAAACAAACATAGACTTGTTGTTCCTGCCACGAGGCTCCAGAAAATAAGTGGCACATTTAAATGCCAAAGTATACGCTTTTACAATAAAATCCCTAGCCATATTCAAAAATTAAGCCTTAATAAATTCAAATCATTAATAAAGCGAAAACTTTCTCATAAAGCCTTTTATAGTGTTAAAGATTATATGGAGGACAAAAAGGCTTGGGATTGAGCTGTTCCAATACATACATGGGCCAATACTACTATTGACATAACCACTAAATTATTGCTCTTTTATTTGATTTTATATTTTTTTCTATATACACTTTGACATTGAATGTTTCCTTTTGAAACAATTTATATACAAAATGACATTGAATGTGATAATAATGATAATATATTGATTATAATTATTGTAAATGTGAGTACTATGTGGGTTATTATGTTACTGTTATAGATCTCAAGTTCAGTCTGACAGTTTGAGTACTTGGGGCCTACCCAAATGTCCTCTCTGATGGTAATGTTCGTCGGGTCGTTGAGCTCCCTAAGTCTGGGTTGAGCTACCACGATACCCGGCACATGCGTGCACAGTCAGGTCAGGTCCACTCAAATCTGTATGGCTCTTTCCTCTAAAGGCCATTTCAGACTAACCTGCATGGTTCTTACACAATTTATCTTAATTGTCTGGACTTTAAAAGAGACATCAACCTTTGAGTTTGTTTCGGTGTTTCTTCTCAAAGGTAGTCATATAGGAAACACCGAACTCATCTAGCTTAAAAAAATGTTTTGACGTGTAAAAGTGTTATTTTTAACCTATTTACAAAATAAATATCATTTATCATTTATCATTATTATCATTTATTGTAAAAGCGTATACTTTGGCATTTAAATGTGCCACTTATTTTCTGGAGCCTCGTGGCAGGAACAACAAGTCTATGTTTGTTTCTAGTATTAATATTATGAATATCACTATATTTAGTGAAGAGATTAATATTTTTATGTGCATACAATAGATTTTCATAAATGTACTGAGATGGAACAGTCATTATATTAATATCTTTAAATTTCTCTCTGAGTGAATGAATGGCTCGCAATTGGAGTGGCCTATGTCCAGCAGTGGACTGCTATAGGCTGATGATGGTGATGATGAAGTCGGAAAACACAGCATCGTTATTATCTTCAAACAACTACCCCTTTTCACCTACCTTTAGGTGACAGCGAAACAAGTTGCTCTAATAATAAAAGGCATGACACGAGGGAAGTCGCCCGGACACGACGGCCTCAGCGTCGAACATTTTCAGCATGCGGGGCCACACCTCCCGAGGCTTTTGGGACTGTTGTTCACGCTTTGTATTAGGCATGCCTACCTGCCAAATGAATTGATGAAGGCGGTGGTAGTGCCTATAATTAAAAATAAGACTGGAGATAATTCCGACAAGTGTAACTACCGCCCGATATCTTTAGCTACAACATCAGCTAAGATACTTGATGGCCTGCTTGAGAGACAGCTTAAAGAACATCTAAATTTAAATGACGCACAGTTCGGTTTTAGACCTGGACTTTCGACAGAATGTGCCGTTATGTCTCTCAAGCAGACTGTTAGGTATTACACAGACAAGAGCACACCTGTGTATGCAGCCTTTCTAGATCTCTCCAGGGCATTTGACCTGGTTAGGTATGATATTCTCTGGCGTAAATTGAGCAGTACTGGTGTGCCAGGTGAGCTAATCAATATTTTTAAATATTGGTATGACCATCAAACTAATCGGGTCAAATGGCTTGGTGAATTTTCTGACGAGTATGGGTTGGAGTGTGGGGTGAGACAGGGGGGGTTAACATCTCCTTCACTCTTCAATTTGTACATGAACGGGCTGATTGATGAGCTGAGCAACATTGGAGTGGGATGCTCGATTGATGGACACTTTATCAACAGTATTAGCTACGCAGACGATATGGTGTTGCTCAGCCCATCAATAGCCGCGCTTAGGAAGCTGTTAGGTGTGTGTGAGGAGTATGCGAGGGTGCACGGTCTCCTGTATAATACTAAGAAAAGCGAGCTCCTGGTATTTAAGGCCAGGGGTCGTAAGCTGGAGTATGTGGCACCCGTGCTGCTTAATGCTGTCGCTCTTCGAAGAGTGTATGAGTTTAAATACCTCGGCCATGTAGTCACCGAGGATTTAAAAGATGATAGGGACATTGAAAGAGAAAGGAGGGCGATGGCGGTCCGCTGTAATATGTTGGCACGCAGATTTGCGAGGTGTAGTATAGACGTAAAAATCACTCTGTTTAAAGCATTCTGCCAAACTCTCTACACCTGCAATCTGTGGGTCAACTACACTCAGCGGGCCATCAACGCTCTCCGAGTACAATATAATAACGCGTTCAGGGTGCTGGTGGGGCTCCCACGCTATTGTAGTGCCTCTGCGATGTTTGCGCACGCGCACACAGACGGCTTTCACACGGTTCTGCGGCGCCGCATTGCTTCGCTGATGTTTCGTACGCGTGGGAGCGCCAACACCATCCTGAACGTGCTCAGCCACAAGTTGGACAGCCCCCTTCTGGGGCACTGGGTTCAAGCACAAGTGCGTGTGTGCGGAGCTCCAGTAGGCGGTAAATACTTAAATTGAATAGTACACAAAATTTTAATTGATTGATAATTATGTATTTGTATTTTATTTTGATTGTAATTTGATTTTAATTTTGATTGTAATTCGATTTGTTTTTGATTTTGATTTTGATTTTAATTTTAATTGTAATTTGATTTTCATTTTGATTTTAATTTTATTTTATCATTATTGTTTATGCATATCATTATGGGCACTATGCCTGAAATAAATTATTTTTATTTTTATTTTATTTTATTTATTTTTTTTATTTTATTTTAGGGATGTTTGGAGGAAATATTTCTTGCACAGCTAGTAACGCTATGTATGGGTACATACCCTCCTATATGATTTTATATTATACACCTACCTATATTATATTTATGTTTCGTGCATAGTATATTTTATATAGGTACAGGGTGGCAGGTTAGACAATGGAAATATTTTAAAGGGTCGTTGTACTCATCATTAGTAACAACTTTTACTATGGGACCAACGCTGAAATCGCGAAAAAAAAATCAGCTGTTCCATACATTTATGTTCACATAACTCAACAAAATGTATGGAACAGCTGATTTTTTTTTCGCGATTTCAGCGTTGGTCCCATAGTAAAAGTTGTTCATAATGATGAGTACAATGACCCCTTAAAATATTTCCACTGTCTAACCTGCCACCCTGTGTAATAACCGTACACCACGAACTACCCACGAACCACCCACGAACACCAAAGAACTTAAATAAAATAGGGATTTTATTTAAGTTCTTTCAGTCTATCCAAAGGTTGTCTGGAAGATATCGCTATCAGCGATAAGACCGCCATTTGATTGTACCCTTAATATTAAGAATACATTTTATAAGCTGAATTATGGTGTACAATAAAGTTTATCTATCTATCTATCTAACGCTAATCTCTGGAAATACAAGTCGGATTAGAAAAAACCTTTTGTATATGATAGCCGGATTCATGAGGAATAGTATAGGCTATTTAACATCACGCTACGACCCTTAGGAGCCGAGCAAGGGGGGTGAAAGCACGAAGCACAGCAACGACCGACCGTATAGCAGGCGGCAGCGACACAGAACACATGCACTGGAGGCGACAGGCAACAGTGTCGCCGCACTTGCAATGTACCTTCATACTTAGGGGGCGTCCATTAATCACGTGATGTTTTTTTAGCAACTTTTTGACCCCCCTCCCTCCTAGTGATACGTGGTGAGGTTTTACACACCCCTCTCACTCACTAACCCCTCCCCCTAACTATCTAAGATCACGTGTATTTTTATCTCTATTTTTTTTCAGAATATTATCTTTAAATTAGTTTAAATACAGCATTTTTTTTTTCAGTTTAGAAATCGCGCGTGCATGGAAAGAATAAATTACACGTGATATCTCGCTACACCCCCCCTCCCCCTTGTGATCTTTCGTGATTTTTTCCGAACCCTCTCCCCCCCTTTCGAGCCTCACGTGATTAATGGACGGCCCCTTACAATCTCATAGAAAATGTATAGGAACCACTATTGTCGCTAGCAGTCGGCGACATCACCTGCCCCTGTGGTTAATTGCTGTCGCCGGTGTCCGAATTGTGCCTTTAAGTTTTTTTTCAAGGTTCCGTGCCTCAAAAGCAAAAACGGAACCCTTATAGGATCGCTTTGTCGTTCGCCTGAGGCATCTGTTCATAGACGGCGCCACTAGAAGAAGTATATAATAGCGGCATCTTGATCATAGATGGCGCTATTGTATATTTCTAGTGGACAATAATAATTATATTTCATTATCTACATACATAATTAAGTTTGTGCGGAACCCTCAGGGCGCTAGTCCGAGTTTTACAGAAAAATCGTTAGATCCATCATTGCAAAGAGTTACACATAAAAAAAAACAGAAAACAGATAATTTTATTATAAAACGTTTTAATAAAAAAAATACCTTATTAAATTTGTTCTAGTTATATTTTTTTCTAAAATCATTTAACTTTTTTCTCCAATTTCGATTTTTTCTTCTCCGCTTTCTTTTTGGAGCCGTGTATCATGGTCGTAAGAGGCCATTGTAAGTAATAGCATAAGTAGAACAATAACGCTGTGACTGCTAAAGCAAACACGAAGTATATAGTTCCGAAAAGCTTCTTGAATATGGGATACAACCATATACCTCGCTCGATATAGGTGAAGTACATTCTGAAAAGAAAAAAATTAAATTCAAAATCATCGTTATATCAACCGAAAGATATTCCCCGCCTCGCTCAACCATCGCCACAAAGATCGATTTTGCGCTACCCGCAACCAGCGAGCGGACTCCCGCGACCGTCACTTGGTTGTCAGTCCACCTTGTGGACGGCTCACATGACAACACGTTTCATTGAAATTTTTGTGTGATTTTATCTAACAATTTTAATCTTTTTCCATTTTTTGTCCATTTTGGCCGAAATTGTGGCCGAATTTCAGCCATTTTCATTTGTGCACATCATACAGAGACACACTGTATGAAAATGTAATACTTACACGCTCAAATACACGCATAGGTGCAGCGTCAACTGCATAACATTCCTCCCATGGTTTTCTGGTTCCTTCCTCGGCCTCGTCAACACCTCCCATAAAACCACAGGGACTATCATGGTATGAATCACATGGTTGGAAATGGGGGGTATGACCTCATCCAGGAATTCTGGGAATATCAGCTTTCTGTCGTAGCTGTAGAGGCTCCAGAAAAATGAGAAAACAGCCTGGAAAGACAGAAATTTATTTTTAAACATGTTTTTTAATACAAAATAAAATTAACTGTTTTCTTGACAATGAAGCTGCCTTCAGACTAGGCTATAATTATATAGCATATAGCTGATAGCACAATAATATCGCGCACCATACAAAGCCAATAATATGTATTATAGTAGGTACAGTGTGAACGTATCCTTAACAAGGTATGGTGTGCGATATTTTTGTGCTATGAGCTATATGCTATAATTCTATATAGTATAGCGTAGTCTGAAGACAACTTGGTAGTAACTAGGCTTTTTTTATTTTTTTTGAGGATGGAAAATCATCAAATGACCCCTCCCGCTCTGGGCGGAGCGGAAGGGAGTGTCAGACTCTTACTGATTAAAACCCACCCGTGTTCCTTCCTTAGCCCTTTTGTCCGGGTCAGCGGTATCCCTTTCGGACAATCCCGCTTTCCCGGCAGGCTTGGGCCCTAGTGGGCCCCCTCTTTGATGCTGACATCTCTTTGGGCCGCGCGTGGAATACGTACGCGCCGTTCGGCACGGGCCTGGTCCTGATCGGACGGTGAGCTACCCATTACTCACCGCCCGCAGGCCCGCGCCTACGGTGGCCGGGAGTCGTCACGCGGCTCCCGACGCCCGGAGCGTCTACCGCGGCGGCTTGGACGGGAGAATCTCTCCCTCTCCCGTCCCGCCGCCTCCTTCGCTAGCATGACTGCTTCGCAGAAGGAGTGACTCAGAAGGACTGCCTCCCACTCCCCCTCGCCCCGGACCATGGCTTGAACCAGGGCCGGGCGCGAGAGGTCGCCGCCGCTGCCGATCGCCTCTACGAGGACACGGCGGCGCTCCGCCCATGCAGGGCAGGCCCCCACCGTGTGCTAGTAACTAGGCTTAGGTATGGCCCGCATGATGTTAAGCGGCCACCGTAGCCTAAAAAACGCTTGCAACCAAGTATTAAATGCATGTTGCCGACCCTTTAAGTAAGAATTTGCTATGCCGACAACTTAGGAGACAAGCAGGTCCCCGCTGTCAACACAGCGCATCCTCGGGAGCTCTGGTGACCCTACGCACCACAGGAATACAACACTACCGGATGAATACGCGAGCGATTCCCGTTCCCCCAGCCATAGGTAGTAGAATCTGATATGCTCCACCCACCTCAGCACGCTTAGAATGACCAATTTTATCTCTATTCTACCAAAGAATAGACAAAGTTCTTTCTATCAAATCGTTATCTCTTCTGCCCGAGCACGCGGCAACCCGTGCTCGGTTTATCAGAATTTTGTCTACTGAAGAATAGAGACATTTCTTCTCTTAATTGTATGCATAAAATGGTAGAAATATTTCTACAATCTGTCACTTTGTCTATTCTTCTGTAGACAAAACTCGTTTCTGTCGTGGTCATACTAGCCTGACTGGACGGAGGACATTCATGAGGATTTCCAAAAATACGTTGATTAAAACATCATCCACCTAGCCTTTTCTCAAACAAGATTGGGGTCACCTTCCAGTCTAACTAGTTGCGGCTGAATATCAATATTTTACGTGCAGTAGCTGCCATTTGACCTCCACAACCCAATTATTGGGTAATACCGGTATTCGGATCTTAGACCAGTTGTCAGACTTTCGGGCTCCTGACTACCCGTAACGACTATCAAAGATGTTCATGACAATATGACAACCGGGACCGCAACCGTTTAACGTGCTCTCCAAGGCACGAAGGGGACTCCATATGTAATGGACGGTCACCCATCCAAGGACTGACCGCGGCAAGATCGATTGATTAGCGTGGCTGTCATTAAACACGTTGATTAAACATTACATAAAATGATAATCATTAAAAAACTCACCAAAGAACACGGCCACACGAGGCCTGCGAACACAATCTCCCTGAAATCGCTGATCGGTGTTGGCAGCTTGTAGTCTTTCTTCTTAGCATTCTTCAGGACGAAGAGGTCGCATGTCAGGGCAAATAAGGCGTATGCCATTTGTAGGATCTGTAACGGATAATTTAAAAGAAAATTAATAAGGATTTCGTGGCTAATTGAGTAGCTACTGCGCAGATAGTTTTGAGAAGTAAAGCAGCATTAAAAGGAATAGGTGACCGTTCTAAAAGTAACCTATGTCCTTCCCCAGTGTTCAAGCTATTTCCATAGAAAATATCAGAAAGATCAGTCCAGCCGTTTAGTCGTAAAAAAGTAACAAATGGACAAACAGGCAAGCTGACAGACAAATCGACAGACTAACATAGTTACATTCACAATTCACATTTATATTTATTGGTTTGGATTTGAAAACAATATGGCTTTTAGAAAGCCGCGATTATCGTGCATTAGTTATGAAACTATTCGGGTCATGAAAATATTATTTGTTTCGGGTCATGAAACTATTATATACAGGGTGGCAGGTTAGACAGTGGAAATATTTTAAGGGGTCATTGTACTCATCATTATGAACAACTTTTACTATGGGACTGGCCCTGAAATCGCGAAAAAAAAATCTGCTGTTCCATACATTTTGTTGAGTTATGTGAACATAAATGTATGGAACAGTTGATTTTTTTTTCGCGATTTAAGGGTTGGTCCCATAGTAAAAGTTGTTCATAATGATGAGTACAATGACCCCTTAAAATATTTCCACTCTTTAACCTGCCACCCTGTATATGTTTCGAGTCGCGCATTATCAGTCATGAAACTTATAAATGTATATTTTTTGTGAATTTGAAACATGTCAAAGCCATGTTATGCTTCTATTATAATATTAAATATATAAGTGATTCTCAAAAATCATATGACCCGAGCGGGATCCCGCTCGGGTCATATGATTTTTGAGAATCACTTATATATTTAATAACTTAAGTCATAAAACTATTATGTTGGCCATGGTTTCACTCGCTAACTAGGAGAGGGCATACCCCACTGGTTGGCACTCCTGCCGGCCTAGCATGACCACGATAGAAACGGGTTTTGTCTACATAGAAATAGACAAAGTGACAGATTTCATTCATAAAACGTAGAAATGTTTCTACAATCTGTCACTTTGTCTATTTCTATGTAGACAAAACCCGTTTCTATCGTGGTCATGCTAGGCCGGCTGGTGTAGATACTTACAAAAGTCAACATCCGCCTAGCCTTTTCCCAAACTAGATTGGGATTTGCTTCCAGTCTAACTAGTTACGGTTACGGCTGAATACCAAATACTTTACATGGAGCGTCTGCCATCTGACCTCCATAACTTAATTATTGGGTAATACCGGTAATAAATATTTGAATGTTAGACCAGTTGTCAGACTTTCGGGCTCCTGTCTACCCGTAATGACTGTCAAAGATATTCCTATGACAACCAGAACCGGCTGCTTAACGTGCTCTCCGAGACACGGAGGGGTCTCGAAGTGTAAAGAACGGATACACATCCAAGGATTGACGGCAAGCGCAGCTTAACCTCGCAGATCAATTGATCAGCGCAGCTATCAATTAACCACGAGACCCTCATTTAGATACTTACAAAAGTCCATGTCGTAAAAAATCGGTACTCCAAGCTCTTGAATCGTACCACCTCTTCATTTGGAGTGGTGTTCTGTTTGGCGATCCAGCGCATGTACAGTAGGTTGGAAATGTGCATCACTATAGTAGCGGAGTAGCCCAGGACTCGGAGGTAGACCAAGCGAGACATTGTGCTGGAAAAGAGATGGATTACATAAATATAACGCTTGTATTCAAAGGTAGTACAACCCTCAGGGCGCGAGTCATACTCTCACTTGTCCGGCTTTTTTTACGACGATGGTGGCATCCAGACGTACGTGTAACATGACCACGATGGAAACGGGTTTTTTCGACGGAAGAATACACCAAATGACTGATTGTAGAAAGAATTCCACCGTTTTATGCATACAATGAAGTGAAGAAATGGTTTTATTCTTCAGTAGACAAAAGTCTGGTACGCCAAGCAGGGTTCGCGAGTTCAGGCGGAAGAGATAACGAGTTGGATAGAAAGAACTTTGTCTATTCTTTGGTAGAATAGAGAAGGAATTCGTAGTGCTACGCGTGCTAATGTTAATGATTACTGTAACCGATAAAACGCTTGCAACATCGAGTATCACATGCGCGTTGCCGAGTGGCCGACCATTTAAAGCCTGCAATACATGTTGGCCGAGCTTAGACCAACGCGAGCCTAGACAAATTGACACAAGGCAAGCGCTACTGTCTAGACCAGTGGTCGTCACACTTTTCTACTCAAGGGCCACATAGGACATGTGAGGTATCACCGCGGGCCTCACATTCGTGGATTGAATAGTTGACTTCACCAATAAATTGTCATATTTTTTATGAGTTGAAAAAACGCGATTACCCCACAGATTTAGCATGGCAATAAAATCCTGTAAAGTCATTTAGGTATTTGCCAACTCAATTCTCTAACTATTAACTTCATGTGCATAATCAGTTTTGATTTTGTCTTTGTCTGCTAAAATTGTTTGCTATGTCACGGGCCGCACAAATATCATCCACGGGCCGCATGCGGCCCGCGGGCCGCAGTTTGACGACCACTGGTCTAGACTTTCGGCAAGTTTGACGTCAACCGCATAATAGCGCGCGGACAAACATGTGAACTTGTGAACACTATTGTCCGAGCGCGCGCGAGCGCCTTTGATTTGTGCAGAAAAACCGACACCGCTCCGAAGTGAGGCAAGCGATCGCGAGCGACTGCAAGTTGTGGCAAGCTACGTCAAATGAGGTCTATACACGTTGGCGCTTGTCTATACTCAACCAACTAGGCAAGTGACACCGAGCTAGACTAAAAATCGTCTACGTTCCAAAAGACCGGTGATAAAAATTGGTAAACAAATTCAGTGTCATAAAATACATCAAGTACATTCGGGTGCAAAAGTTAAAAAGTTGAAATAAAAGTTAGATTTTTTTTCTTAGATTTGTATTATCTTCCTTAGAAAAAACAATAATATAATGTTTACAAAAGTTAAATTTGGTATATAATCATTTTAAATAAAAATCAGTCCTAATTTAAAGAAACAAATCAACAAAATAAATAAAAAATACAATTAAACAATAAGATTAGTAAAAGCCAAATCAACAATAGTATATTATGCAATTAGTGAATAAAAGACGGATTTAAAGCGAGGGCCATAGATGAATCACGAGCTAGTGAAGGATTCTAACGATTGAATCACGACCGTAGGGAGTGATTCATGATGATTGAATCACGAGCGTAGCGAGTGATTCAAGTGTTAGAATCCTGAGCGACGCGAGCGATTCATGGCCCTCGATATAAATCCGTTTTATTCAAGAGTTGCATACTATACTTTATACCATGACTACGAGAAAAAGAAAGATTTAAGTGAAAATATACATATAATGAAGAAAAAGTAAAGTTAAATTGGCTTTGATGTAAACCAGCCGTGATTTTTTGGGTAGCAAGCTTTCCACCTTTCCACTATATCGGCCGCCCTCTCTTTCACAAACTCAGGTGTTAACACATCTTCATCACTAGAATGCATTTTTAATCGATTAGAACAACACTAAACAAACACAAAATTAAAGATTAAAGTAACACTAAACTTTGTGTTCGTACAACTTACAGTATTCAAAATAGCGCCAATTTACTAAGGACAGCAAAGAACACAAAACAGTTTTTATTCTAATGCTAAACTCCTTGTCGAAAATGTCGACCAATCAAATTGAATTTAGAACACATCAATATAGGTCGAATACACAGATTACACTTACACTAGATACGGCAAGCCACGACCAAGCGTGCCCTGCATGTTCGACTGTTCGTACTAAAAAAAGTCTGTTAGCTCAGTGACGCTTAGCGATTGAAACAATTCTGTTTACTCTGAGCACATCACTAAATGGCTGGGGTGAAGTTATCGTAGGTATAAAAAAGATGACACGTTCGGTTTTCATACAATCTAATAACGTGCCGCATCTAGCATAGGTTCTTTAAATCTGTGGTCGAATACATTGGTGTGTTCCATTTTCAAACATCAAAACAGTGAGTAAAAGTGCTTTTTATTCACTGTTTTCAGTGAAAAAAATAAGCTTTTTAGAGGGGGAATGGTATAAAATATATTACCGGTTATGAAGATGTATTCTGTTTATTTAGGTGATTTCAAATAATTAAATAGTTGAAATTCATAAACTAAGCGACTATTACAATGTATGCGACTGTCCCTTTAAATTAATTTTGAAATCATTTTATCACCGGTCCTTTGGAACGTACGACGATTTTTGGTTACGGTCGAAAGGCCCGCGGTCCTTTCGCTTTGGGCCGTTCAGACTAAATACCCAGGATTCGCTGTGCCGACAGCTTAGAGACAAGCAGGTCCCCCGCTGATACGGTAACAAGCGTTTCATAAGCTACGGTAACCGCAACCGCTTACCATCACGCGGGCCGTAGCTACGCCTGTTTGCCGTTTGCCACAATTTTCGTATAAAAATATATTTGGTTTCTGGTTTAAGACATTTATTCTCATAAAGAACTTACAGGGTTCACTTACATGAGAAACTTAAAAAATAATACAAAAATATTAGTCGACAGTCTTAAGAGCTATAATGTATCTTCTAAATTATACGAGTACTCATATCTACGTATGGAGTACTTATGTCTGTAGGTACTTTTATATATAACTAAGACATTACAGTCCCAGCTGGTGGAGGAGGTGGTGAGCGCTCTGTTCCCTTCACGGGGGGAGCATACCCCCCCGCCCATGGCTCCGCCGCCCGCGGTGCCTGAAGCGGACCACGCGGACGACGATGACACCCCTGAAGTGACCGGGGTAGATTTGAGAGTGGCGGTAGGCAGGCTGAAGGCCAAAAATACCGCCCCAGGACCCGATGGCCTGCCAGGCAAAGCTTGGGTCCTGGCCTCGACGGCTCTGGGGCCTCGACTGGAGGCGCTCTTGAGCGCATGTATGGAGAGAGGCCAGTTTCCACTCCGTTGGAAGACGGGGAAGCTGGTCCTCATTCGGAAGCCAGGGCGCCCTGCGGACTCTCCGTCCGCATACCGGCCCATCGTGCTGCTCGACGAGGTCGGCAAGCTCTTTGAGAGAGTGATTGCGGGCCGCCTCGTCGGGCACCTGGTGAGGACGGGGCCGGATCTTGCGGACGGCCAGTTCGGCTTCCGCAAGGGGCGCTCGACGGTGGACGCCATCATGCGCGTGAGAGCCCTCACGACGGGGGACGCGGTGTCTCGGGGCGGGGTTGTCGTGGCGGTGTCACTCGACATCGCCAACGCCTTTAACACCCTGCCCTGGAGCTGCATTGGGGAGGCACTCCGGTATCACCGGGTGCCAACCTACCTCCGTCGAATAGTCGAGGCATATCTGACGGACAGGGCCGTCATCTACCCTGGTCGCGACGGGGAATGGAACCGGCGAGAGATGTCGTGCGGTGTCCCGCAGGGATCGGTTCTGGGGCCGCTCCTGTGGGACATCGGTTACGACTGGGTGCTGCGGGCCGACCTCCCTGATGGCGTCAGCGTGGTGTGCTACGCTGACGACACGCTAGTCCTGGCGCAGGGGAGGTCGCATCAGGCGGCGGCCGACGCGATGACACGCGGGGTTGCGATAGTCGTGGAGAGGATCCGGCAGTTGGGTCTCGAGGTGGCACTGCATAAGTCCGAGGCCATGTCCTTTCATGGGCCTCGGAACAGGCCACCATCGGGATCCCAACTAACGGTAGGAGGGGTTCACATCGGCGTCGAGTCCACGATGAAGTACCTGGGACTCGTGCTCGATAGCCGGTGGAACTTCGTGGAGCACTTCCGACGTTTGGCCCCCAAACTGGAACGGACTGGGGCCGCCCTCAAGCGGCTCTTACCTAACCTGAGGGGTCCAAACGCCTCCTGCCGGAGGCTTTACGCTGGGGTCGTGCGGTCCATGGCCACATATGGGGCCCCGGTGTGGGCGCGTTCACTGCGGCGGAGAGCCGCCCACTATCTGAACGCGCCCCAAAAGGTGGTAGCCGTAAGGCTGATCCGGGGCTACCGCACGATCTCGGGCGAGGCGGCAAGCCTCCTTGCCGGACTGCCACCGTGGGATCTGGAGGCGATAGTCCTCGCGCGCCTGTATGAGTGGCGCGCGGAGGCACTACGTCGGGGGGAAACCCCGCTTCCGCGGCAAATTGCGGCGGAGCGGACGGACCTCCGGCGCGATCTCATGGTGGCATGGAAGGAACGACTTTCGCAACCCAGCGCAGGGCACGCCGCAATAGCGGCGGTAAGACCCCTCTTTGAGGAGTGGCTAGGGAGACGTCACGGCGTCCTCACCTACCGCCTGACGCAGGTCCTCACCGGACACGGAAGTTTCGGGAGGTACCTGCACATCATCGGGCGGGAGGAAACGCCCGGGTGCCATCACTGCGTTGATCGCCCCGAGGACACGGTGGAGCACACGGTGGGGGCCTGCCCTGCATGGGCGGAGCACCGCCGTGTCCTCGTAGAGGCGATCGGCAGCGGCGGCGACCTCTCGCGCCCGGCCCTGGTTCAAGCCATGGTCCGGGGCGAGGGGGAGTGGGAGGCAGTCAGCTCCTTCTGCGAAGCAGTCATGCTAGTGAAGGAGGCGGCGGGACGGGAGAGGGAGAGATTCTCCCGTCCAAGCCGCCGCGGTAGACGCTCCGGGCGTCGGGAGCCGCGTGACGACTCCCGGCCACCGTAGGCGCGGGCCTGCGGGCGGTGAGTAATGGGTAGCTCACCGTCCGATCAGGACCAGGCCCGTGCCGAACGGCGCGTACGTGTTCCACGCGCGCCTCAAAGAGATGTCAGCATCAGAGAGGGGGCCCTCTAGGGCCCAAGCCTGCCGGGAAAGCGGGATTGTCCGGAAGGGATACCGCTGACCCGGACAAAAGGGCTAACGAAGGAACATGGGTGGGTTTTAGTCAGTAAGAGTCTGACACTCCCTTCCGCTCCGCCCAGAGCGGGAGGGGTCATTTGATGATTTCCCATCCTCAAAAAAAAAAAAAAAAAAGACATTACAGTAAAAAATAGTAAATTAAAAATTAAAAAAACCCGACTGCCAAAAAACAACTAAAAAAGTTCAAAACAAGAGCACTTTTCAAGCAGTCTGATGCAGTTGGTGGCAATTATTTGTGTTAAATCTTAGATTTTATGCCACCAACTGCATCAGACTGCTTGAAAAGTGCTCTTGTTTTGAACTTTTTTAGTTGTTTTTTGGCAGTCGGGTTTTTTTAATTTTTAATTTACTATTTTTATTTTTCACTTTTTAGTGTTTTCGTAATCTTCTTTTCGAGCCCTTCATTTTGATACCCCACATGATAGGTTTTGAGGATAAGTAAGAATTAGCGAGAATGATTGCTTTGTTGAACAACTTTAAATCGTTATATATCCTAAACTATTATTTAAAATGAAAAATGATAAAAGGAACCTAAAGATGATTTTAAAATACCTATTCAACGACACCCCACTTGACATAGTTCATCAACTTTTTTTTTTTTCATTTTGACAATATGGCGTCTGGTTGTCGCTGTGGTGAATTTTGATTACTGTTATGTCTTTAGTGACACTCGCAAGGTTAAGACGAATCGATTGACGTAAGAATTATCAAAATCGGCCTACGCATTTGGTCTCTAGAACGCCACATAGAAACAAACATACATACATACATACATACATACATACATACATACATACATACATACATACATACATACATACATACATACATACATAGACTGATAAACACATTACCCTCCTTTGCGTCTCGCAGTCGGGTAAAAAGAGAGAGAAACTGGGTTGACAGTACCCAAATATATGCTATTTATGCTACCGTAAAAGCCCGAAATCAGACAAAATGTTAATTTCGAAGTATAATATACGATACGGGCCCGCACAGCAACATAATTATACGTACAATAGGAGGTATTTCTCCATTAGGTAATGTGGGTGTGATACTTACAAATACAAATCTCACATACTGAATAACGAATATATACAAATAATAATATTATTTATTACAAACACAAATCAAACCCGTGGCACGCAGCTCAGTGGCCGATACCTCGGCCACTTTGCCGATTTGTTTCGCAATATTAATACCTATACAGGTACCCGGCAATAAATATTGCACATCGAGTTTGAGGAAGAGATAATCGGCTAGCTTCGGCTTTGTAGAGCGTCGTATCCGTCACTCATACCTATGTGACGTATTGTCGCCGACTTGTTTATTAGATACCGGACTGTTAGTGCTTCGTGCGACAGAGATGACGCTCTATAAAGTCGAAGCTAGCAAATATCTCTTTCTGAAGCTCGATGTGCAATATTTACTGCCGCGTACTGTACCTACTTCTTCATTCATAATAAACCATTACTCATTCATTACTGATAGCCGATAACAGCTATCATTGCCGCCTTATCACGACTGTTAATTTTATCTATACTTCATTCTCATTTCATAAGCCCTCAATACAGGTCAAGAGAAAAAAAAAACCGTTCTTAAAAACTGATGATTCTAATAAGTTATGTTAACAATTGTGATGGTAAACAGGATGGACCTTTAACCTCAAAAAGGCGGCCGGAATTAAGGTTATGGCCCTTAAGTTATGGCCTTTTTGGGCCAGTTTATTAGTCAGTAATTTGTGGTAATACGGTGGCATACGACCGCTTTACCCTTTTTTTTTTGGATGGGAAATCATCAAATAACTTCTTCCGCTCTGGGTGGAGCGGAAGGGCGTGTCAGACTTTTACTGACTAAAACCCACCCGTGTTCCTCCAGTTGCCTTGCCAGGGGCCACGGTATCTTTTTCAAACTTCCCGCAACACTGGCGGGCATTGGCCCTAGTGGACCCCTTCTGTTTTTCTGACATCTCTTTGATGCGCGCGTGGAACACTACGCGCCGTCGACCCGGGCCTGGTCCATACCGGACGGCGAGCTACCCATTGCTCACCGTCCGCAAGCCCGACCGCTTTACCCTGGATATTTAATCGTTGATTTACTAAACACTGAATTCCTTATGTATAGAGAGAGATTTCAAACTATCCAGACTGGAATATTTTCTTGTTTCATGCTTTTCACTTAAAATATCTTAAGCAGTTTGAAAGTACCTAAGTTGCGTTTTTATGTTTTGGGTAGATTACTGTCTACCCATGAATACTTCATGAATTTATTTCATGGAGTATTTCACTACAATAGTTAAATATTTGCAGATAGAATTGTTGGGTATATGTTCTTGTATAATATAAAAATAATACATAACTTATCGGCATTATTTGAAGGAGAAATAACAGATTTAAAACTTAAGATTTACGGCCCTTAGCATTTACCAGCGCCTTAAGGGCGCTCTCGGAATTTTGTCTCCTCTCTCGCTCGCACAGAACCATTTTTAAGAATGTTGAATTAAAAGATGCATTTTTGGAAAATGTAATCTCAACGCGAACTACAAAATAATATAAATTTTAAAGGTAAATAAATAAAACACATTTCTACTGTGATACCTAATAAACAAACTTAAAAAACAATTATGATCTGTTTCTGAGGTTTGTTTAACTCATGTGCTTTTAATAATTAGGGCACTGGCAGACGCCCATAGAACGCTGGGCCTCAGATTGTGTAAGTCGGTACAGATATGAAATTAGTTTGGTGTGATCGAGTATTTCAAGAGTATTTAAATTATTTTTTTATTTGTTTTTGTACGTAATTGGGTTAAAGAGAAATATTCTTATTTCTGACAGTGAGGTTAAGTATGGTGTGAATGATCCAGTGAAGTACAGCCCGACTAATGAGTTCTCAATTCAAAGGTTTTAGTTGCTGTCACAATGATATTCTGTGGAAGCACGCGCCAGCCAGCATGCACCCGTTTTTGTTTTAGTGGTTTTTTCAAAATGTCAATGGCATAATCATTTTATTTCTTATTTATTTCGATTTTTGATTCCAATTCTTAATCTCTAAGATAAATTAGGCAAAGAACAATTAAAATATATTTTTATTTTTGGTTAAGCTTTTATTACTGTACCATATCAAGCCTAAAACTGCCGACGTCCTTTGAGTTTATAATATTATAATTAATATCATTTTGTATTTCGCGTTGAGATTACATTTTCCAAAAAATCATCTTTTCATTTAACATTCTTAAAATATATGGTTCTGTGCGAGCGAGTCAGATGCCGAATGCGAAAGCCCTCTTAATTATCTTATTTTTTTAATTAAATTCTCTTTGTGATTACAGATATGAAAAAACTAGTTTCATTACGATGTCGTAGACATCGTTAATTTACAATGAACTTTGAACTCAGTAATTATCTGTTACTGCATCGGAAATTATACTTGATAGCGAGTAGCAACACGGCGTGTGAGTGGCATTGACTCAACTAACATTATAAAATAATATGAATTAAATTAGTTGCCAATCTAAAATGGAGTAGTTTTATTCGCTCGGAATAGATTTTCACTATCTAATACCTACAAAGCATTTAACAGATAATAATAATTAGGTATATATTATTTTTAGAAGATACCTAGTATATGTTTTGATATGATAGATGTTCTTAATTCATCGAGTCAAGAAGCTGACAGTAGGTACTACATTCGGTCTGCAGCCTGCAGAGTCTGGTGAAAGTTACTGTGATCCACATAGCTATCTGCATAAACGATGCCGGTTGTCTCGGTTCCGTTTTCGAACTAAAATCACCTTTTAAGTTTGAAGATACACACTAATTTGTATTAATGGGCTTGTCAAATAATGGAGAAAATTAAAGAAGCTTCTACAAGCAAGACATTAATTTTAATATTCCATAATAAATCTTTCGTTTAGGTACTTAGATATTTTTTTTTTGTAATCGACTATTGTTGATCAAAGATCGGAGGCAAAAACACTATCGCATATCATAAAGATTAAGCGTAATGCCTAATTTGTACGTAAAGCCTGCAATACATGTTGGCCGAGCTTAGACCAACGCGAGCCTAGTAAAATTGACACAAAGCAAGCGCTACTATCTAGACGTTCGGCAAGTTTGACGTCAAGCGTATAATAGCGCGCGGACAAACATGTGAACACTATGGGCTGAGCGCGCGCGAGCGCCTTTGATTTGTGCAGAAAAACCGACACCGCTCCGAAGTGAGGCAAGTGATCGCGAGCGACTGCAAGTTGTGGCAAACTACGTCAAATGAGGTCTATACACGCTGGCGCTTGTCTATACTCAACCAACTAGGCAAGTGACACCGAGCGATAGCAAGACAAGTCAAATATACCGTCTACATGTTGGTATTGGCCTTCACTCGACAACGCTCGGCCAACATGTATTGCAGCCTTTACTCATTCATTAATGTGACAGCCAAAAAAAAATGGCAAAACGATTGAGATAAAGTAGATACACACCCACTAAATTAGGAGTTAAGATACAAAGTGACTTTTAATAATCACCATCCAAATTTTTCTATGTATGTACCTACTAATTAATCAAATACAGCATTTTTGCAAAAAAAAGTACGTAGGTAAAATTTTTCAAAATATTTTTCACCGACACTGAAATATGAAAAAAAATATCAGCTGTTCCATACATTTTGATCGTGTTGTAGTGCATTTTTGTAGGGAATAGCTGTTTTTTTTTCATATTTCAGTGTCGGTCCCATAATAAAAGTTGATCATATTCATGAGTACTTTCACCTCCTAAAATATCCGCACTGGTTTTAATTTTACCTTGTATAATACTGAGTGATACTAAAACAAAAAACACGTAGGTATTTTATTATTTTCACCAAAAATCGTAGGTATTAAAATTTGGATGGTGATCTAAGTAACCTTGACTTTTAAATTAAATTAAAATCCTATGAGTAATGAAAAAAACTAATTAGATAAAACTTGTTGCCACAACTAATCATCATTGTCTGTTTCCAAGCCAATTATAATTTACGTAACAGATTCATTTACATGTAGCAATTTTGATTTTCCATTGAATAAATTAAAACAATGATAAACAGTGGTTACCTAGCATTGGCCTAACTTTTACAAACACTCACACTTGACATATTTTAGGCCGGTCTCTCTACGTCACTTGATTTCACTACTTTCATTGGCTGACGCGGCAAAAATTAAAGGTCCATAGAAAAAAAAATCACCGTTTTCGAAAATCACCGATTTTATACCACAATCACACATTAATCCACACTTTGAAAGGTTTAGTTCTAAAGAGAATAGAATTATTAATGAATACGATGTATTTACCTCGATTTTCCTTATGTAAACAGCGTAAATAGTGATAATTTTGTTTTTATCAACACTGACACTGACACACAACACGTCGGTCCAACGGTTGGACCGTTATTCAGCCAGTCACATTCGCGTAGTCGCGTCTAGCTGTGTATGGTTCGATTTTTAAATTCAACATTTTGTTTTTTATTAACATTTAAAAAAATATCTTCAGACATCTTGGGAAACTATATTTTTTATACATAATATAATGAATTAATTTTAAAATTCATTTTTTTGTTAATGTGCTTCTATTTAATTTTATCTCAAAGAATACAAATTTAACATCAATTGTTCAGTTAGACTGTTAGATAATAACATAGGGGAATTTTTACGATGATGTTGGATTTATTATTTTAAAAAATGATTCTAATTTTAAACCCTGACTTTTTTTTATTTGTGATCTACTATACAGACTTACAGAATCACTGCCCGCCTATTTACAAGAGTATAAGTCTTAGAGATAACATACCTACCGACATTTGGTAATTCCATCGCTATCAAGGCTGATTCATATGCAGGGTGTAGGGCCCTCCTGTGGTGGGAATGATGCCAGTTTGCATGCGATCAGTCCATTTAATACCTGAGTTCCGAACCTGGGGATAGTAAAAGGGGGTAAAACAGTTATTCTGCAGGGGTAATAAGGCTGGTAATATATAATACATTTCAGTGGCGAGGGTCAGTTTTTGTAAGAGGTAAGCCGAGCTTTCTGCCAACCTGCTTACCTGACAACGAAAAGCTATTTAATAAAAGTAGGCAATACTGCCTGTGCTATTTTTCAAAGGGAAGCCGGTCGAAATCGTATTGTAGGGACCCTTCGCCACTGATACATTTTATAATCAATAATTAAAAACTTCATTCTGGAATTCTTTGGAGGAGGCCTTCACCTGCGGAGGGGTTCTTGCAAATTAAAAACTTATATTTTTTTTCTTTAGGTTAGATTAGTTAACTTTGTTATTGCATGAAATAAAAGGCTTTTTTTTTATTATTTATTTATTATAATTAAAAACTTCACCAACTTAACATTAAAAAGCTTGCAAATGCAAAACAATACCAACCTTCATACTGCATTATCATTAATTCATCAACTTTTTGTGCAATTTATTATGATTATTAAATTAGGCTATCGTATTTCCATTTGATAACATTTTAAGGGGGGTAAAATGGGTTTCTCTAATAGGTCATAGGGGTAACAAGATTGAAAAGGTTAGGAACCGCTGATTTAATAGATCAGCCTGTTCGATGTAGGATGGGATATTCCACCGCACGTTTGCCCTGGATAGATATTATCTTCATTGACTGACTCTATGGTTCTTAGACTATACCCAGGTTCAGTAGAGATATAATTGTAGTTTATTTATTATATTTAGTTATCTATAACAAAATCATTAAAATAAAAAAGCGCCGTTTGTTTTTGCATAGCAATATTTTTATCCTCACATTGCTCACAATATTTTTATTTATTTATTTAAAACATGGAAGACTTACAGCTACAAGAAAACTGAATTAGCAACGGAATAGACGTCCCCAGTCTCGCCAAGTGAGTCAGCTGTTGGTTAGCTGCCATACATTTCAATATGTGTTGTTTGGCGACGCCGTTGGCTGGTAGGGTGCCCCACAGATGCATGGTCGCATGCCGCCATCATGGGCTAGATTATGAGTCAGTAATACCACAGTACAAAGAGCCTCTTGTACCGTCAGAACGCGTAACTTGCGTTTTCTTTCTGTTCCTCAGAATCCGGCTCGAAGGACCAATGTTTCACCTATTCGCTGGATTGGAAGATGCGGTTCGAGAAGACACTCAAACTATTAAATAGTTTAGGTGTCTTCTCGATTTGTAAGTCGTATTTTTTTAAAGTCCGACGCAAAATTTTTACGCTGAGGGGTACAAAATAAGGTACATAGTTTCAATTTTCGTTACGCTGTCACTTAGGTACACGCCGTATATGCGTGATGATGTTATGAAAATATTCTTAATCAAAATCTTGCAAACAGCATAGCATAGCATAATCGGCCTATAATGTTCCCACTACTGAGACACAGGCCTCCTCTGTGAGAGGGAGTGGGCCGTAGTCCACCACGCGGGCCCAGTGCGGGTTGGTGGACGTCTCCTGTTTTTCGAATTATCGGTTCTAGAACATGCCGGTTTCCTCACGATTTTTTTTTTCACCGTTATAGCATGTGATAATATAATTAATTTGTAATACGCACATGACTTCGAAAAGTCAGCGGTGCGTGCCTCGGGATCGAACTCGAACCAACCTCCGGTACCCTCACTCACTCACACAAAACACGACGTCGTTTCACACCGGCTTTCTATGAGGGCGTGGTATTACTCCGGTGAATGTAAATTTTGTTGAAATGTAAGCTTCTGGGCATCCTCTGTAGACATACTTTACATTGACAACACAAATTAGCAGACAGCTCGCTGTAAGCTAGCTTACCGCCATCGTACCACTCGATAATTTACTTCTCGCTATGGGTGGGAGCGGTATTGGAGCGGGGTCGTGTAAATGGGCCTTTAGTATTCTTTGTATGGAGTAGGTACTCACTACATCAACTCCGGACCGCCTCGCCCGCGGGCTAACCACGCGTGGACGGCGAGTGGACCACGTGCGGATGGTGAGTGGACCACTCAGTGACCACTCGTTGCTCGCACGCTTGCCTTGCGTTGCCCACGTGAACCACTCGCGGACAGCGCGCTGTAATTTATATAAATTATATAATATAATGTAACATAAATCATAATAATCAGCTTGCGCGATGTAGGATTTTGACGTTAGACGTCATGTAGTGACATGTGTCAGATTGTCACTGTCAGCTGTCTAGCTGTGTCTTCGCTGTTGTCGGCAGATGTCGCTACATTGCTAAAGAATTGAGTTCGTAAAAGTGCAGGAATTTGTGGCTGTAGAGCTGAGTACCTAAGTGCGTTATAATAATAGTGGACACTGTGGACAGCGAGGCTGTTCTTAGCTGCAACATTTATTGTGATGTACCATAATTAAAATTAATTCCAATATCCGAAGAAACACCGGCTCACGTAATATTACACTGTAGGAGCGTGGCCGATCAAAGAGGGAAACTACTGGACAACCCTGACACCATACGAGACGCGCTCGTAAACCCACGGGACCTCCTGGACTTCTGGCAGGAGCTGAGCTGGTACGCGTGACCACGACCTCGTTCCTGCGGTCACACACGCACAATGGCACAATTAAGAGGCTAAGTGCGGAAAACAGGTGGTTTAACTTGTCGCGGAGTGCCTCCCTCCTCTGACCTCTCAGCCTCGGCTAGCTATGAGAGGGAGCCTCCACAGACACAAATCTTGATAAATAGGAAAGGAAACGACTTGGATGGTTTGAGAGGTATATTGCGACGACGTAGGTTGTATATTTGCACTTTATAACGTTACACAGAGGTATAAAAATAACTGTTCCAAAAAGAGACTATTTGCTTATAGCTTTGCACACTTGATAAATAGGTAGTAGGTATAAAATATAACAGAACAGCGGTTCAGCGGTTCAGTAGTGATGTCGTTGGAGATCAGACAAAGAATGACCAAATAAATGCATAAAAATATGAGATGTTCTAATTTTGAAATTTGAAGTTCAAATCTGGAAGAATGGAGTGGATGAAGTGGCCAGTAATGAAAGATTGCCAGCACTAAATGATGAAAGAGGATGACTCCGTCACAAACTAACTATCGCCGGGCTATACCGCAAGATTGCAGCAATTATTCCATCGAGTTACAAATTATAGATGTCAACTCGCGGCTATATGCAGCTAGAAATTGCCATAAAACTGTCTCGTTTAACCGCACCTTAACTGTTGGCATAGTCGCCATAGTGATAATTATCTGTTTATAAACTCACGCTGTATTATTGTATCATACTTAATTATAATTATCAGGATTAATAATATGATAATTAATGAGTCTTTAATATTAAGCTATCAGTGATTAAATTAATCATTAGATTGTTTCACGTTTCGAAATATCACACAATTATTGGGACCAGTGGTCGCACAGTGGTGTAAATCGACCGCAATTCATTGTTTTTAGGGTTCCGTACCAAAATGGTAATAAAAAATAATAATTTAAAGAAAAACAAAAAACCCGACTGCGTAAAAACTAATTTTAAAAAATACGTGAAAGAATTAACTTCAATAAAAACTAAAAAATAGTAAATTAAAAATTTAAAAACCCGACTGCCCTAAAACAACTAAAAATTTCAAAACAAGAGCACTTTTCAAGCAGTCTGATGCAGTTGGTGGCAATTATTTGTGTTAAATCTTAGATTTTATGCCACCAACTGCATCAGACTGCTTGAAAAGTGCTCTTGTTTTGAACTTTTTAGTTGTTTTAGGGCAGTCGGGTTTTTTAAATTTTTAATTTACTATTTTTATTTTTTAGTTTTTAATGTATTTATATATGTTTTCGTAATCTTCTTTTCGAGGAAAACAAACTTTTTGAAGACGCTAAAAATTGTATATCGTTAATACTTGAAATAAAAACATAAATCAATAAGTAAGAATTAGCGAGAATGATTGCTTTGTTAAGCAACTTTAAATCGTTATATATCCTAAACTATTATTTAAAATGAAAAATGATAAAAGGAACCTAAAGATGATTTTAAAATACCTATTCAACGACACCCCACTTGACATAGTTCATCAACATTTTTTTTTTCATTTTGACAATATGGCGTCTAGTTGTCGCTGTGGTGAATTTTGATTACTGTTATGTCTTTAGTGACACTCGCAAGGTTAAGACGAATCGATTGACGTAAGAATTATCAAAATCGGCCTACGCATTTGGTCTCTAGAACGCCACATAGAAACAAACATACATACATACATACATACATACATACATATATACATACATACATACATACATACATACATACATAGACTGATAAACACATTACCCTCCTTTGCGTCGCGCAGTCGGGTAAAAAGGAACCCTTATGGTGCGACTTCGTCTGTCTGTCACACCTGCTTATTTCAGCAACTACTTATGCTATCGACTTGAAATTTGGAACAGTTATAAAGAATGCTTGTTTAACTTTATTGCAAATGAAGAAAGTCCAAAAATATTTTTATTTTCACTGCAAAAGGGGCCGGAGTGGGGGTCCGAAATTTCAAAGTGGGGTTACTAGGTCAAGTGACATATCATATGAAAGGGCTTGATCTGCACATTTCAAAAAATATTTTTATTTTATTTTATGTCTCACAGTTTTCGACATACGATGAAAAATGTCCGAAAAATTATCATTGCCCCCCCCCCCCCTTATCTCCGAAATTTGCGAGGCGAAAAATCTGAAATAATTAGAGTTGATAGGAATTGACCCAAATATGGCACCAAAAATAAAACGATGTTCCTAACTAGTACAATTTTTTCAAAATCATCAAAATTCCTTCACAAACAAACTTAGTTATGCGGTCCGGTTTTTTTCACTTTATACGTCCAAAACTGATACGGAACCCTCGGTGCGCGAGTACGACTCGCACTTAGCCGGTTTTTTTAAGTTTGAACGTTACCTATACATTTTAGGTTTCTGCGCTTCTTCTCCATAATATGAACTATAAGTAGGTACCAAAATTCACGCTCATTCGTGCTCGTAATATGCTTAAAAAGGTGTATAAGTATCGGCAGGGATCTTGATCACAGATCGTGCATGTACCTTTTTGGCCCAATAGACAATAGACAGTTGACAATACGTAACAGAGAATAGTCCAATAGACGACGAGCATCGACTGACGAACCAATCCCGTGCAGCCTCGGCGCCCCTCGTCTTCTTCATTCCGCCAAAGAGACCGAAAAACTAGCTAAAAAAAAAAACGTTTGTGATCATAATTCACGCCGCGACCTATACAAAGTCTTATTGAGAATAGATTGGGACATAAAGCTCTTGTAAAAAGGACACTGCTTATCTAATTATACAACATTATTCTTAGTTATACCCACTCATCATTATGAACAACTTCTACTACACTACTTTCACCAACCCTGAAATCGCGAAAAAAATCGGCTTTTCCATACAAATTGTGTTGTTTATGTGAACACAAATGTAGGTACAAATATGGAACAGCTGATTATTTTTCGTGGATAGTTAGTCTGTTGTGTGCGCATCACGTAAAAAGTACTGAACGGATTTTGATGTGGTTTTCTCAGTTTGGTAGCGTGTGGTCCAACATAAAATCAAAGCATGATATTAAAAATTACTTGTATTTTAGAGTATTTAAATACGAGCGAGTGGTTAAACAAACACAGCGTGAATTACCTACTTCCTGCATTATTTTCATAATAAATAAATGATGAGTGAAATGAGTGATGTGACCTCTAAGGGGTCCGTGGACCCCACATTATGAAACCCTGCCTTATAGGATCACTTTGTTGTCCGTCTGTCCGTATGCCAAGACCCTTAAGGAGTGGAGATATCTGCCCAGCCCAGAGGAGAGATGGTGACACTAGAAGTATGTAATAGCGGCATCTTGCCGATAGATGGCGCTATTGCATTTTTCGAACTCAGGGTGCGAGTCGTACTCGCACTTGTCCGGTTTTAGAATAGGCTTGCGTTTGGAAACGTGTTGGAAACGTGTAGTGCACAAACGCCCTTTGGCGTGAACGCTAACAGAAAAGCAACTTGGCTAGGGCCTCTGAGGGTTCAACATACCAGCCGGCCTAGCATGACCACGATAGAAACGGGTTTTGTCTACATAGAAATAGACAAAGTGACAGATTGTAGAAACATTTCTACCGTTTCATTCATAAAACATAGAAATGTTTCTACAATCTGTCACTTTGTCTATTTCTATGTAGACAAAACCCGTTTCTATCGTGGTCATGCTAGGCCGGCTGGTCTAAGCCGTCGACATCTATGATAAACCGGCACTTTGCCGTCTCGCTCTTGACCACGCAGTTATCTGCCAATTAAGGCAGTGTGTCGGTGTAGTTGGTTGAAATCAAACGTGTTTTATCCACTAGTTAGTGATAATAGATGTGACTTGTTAATTTTTATAAAGGTGAGTTTTTGCGGTGTTTATTTGTGTTTATGGTATATAATGTGGTGTCTTGAGGCTTAAAGTCCGCGCCACCAAAGAAATCCCACAGACACAGCACTAGTAGTAGCGATGGAATGTTATTTAGGTAATTAAGTTCCACCAAATTTCCGCGGGACTTCTTCTTTCTCTGTTTGTTGGCGTTTTTTTGGCAAATTATGGCACTTCTTAAGCACCACCTAGGGCGGCCACCCGTCCGGGGTTCCCCGGATTTGTCCTAGTTTAGAGGGCGTCCGGGGAGCGTCCGGTAGGGGTTTCCAAAAAGTGTTCGGGTGAAACTCGGACACTTTTTGTGTCAGGGGAATCCTGATTGATTAAAAGCTAAGCTCGTAATCGTAAGTCAGTAAATTTATCGGGGGTGTCCGGGAAAAATACTGAATTTTACCAAAATATCCGGGGTTTTTGATGATTTTGTCCGGCGTCGGCAATTTAGGTGATGGCAGCCCTAGCACTACCTAAACTAATATTACAGAATTACTCTCCTTCAATACGTTATCAATATCATTCATCATTTAACCTTAGGTACAACCTCCCCCTTACTTATAAACAATGATTAAATTAAACAGCTCAATCATTGTCATACAAATGACAAGGATAGTTGTATATTTAACCAGTGGTTAAAGTTAAGAGGCGTCTAAAAGTAAGGGGACCTGTGTTTAAGCAAAAGTAACAATCTTACCCAATTTTCGTTGCTATTATTATAATGAAAATCGGTGCAGTAATAATATGTAGGTACTAATAATTTAGGTATAAAGTGAGAGTGCGAATTTTGTGAGTTTGTGTTTACATGTAGAGGGAAATCTCCGGAACTAATGTTCCGACTCTGAAAATTCTTTCACCAATAGAAAGCTACATTATCCCTTAGTACTTACTATGGGCTACTTTTTATCCCGCAAAAATGCACAGTAGGTATCTGTGGGTCAAGCGCTCAGATCATAGCAACAAGGAGATGTGCCAAGGCGCTATCGAGCTTGATGCCTGAACTTGAGCAAATTGCTCATATTAAAAACGTACGCGATGGCGACGAACCGAACACGATCGATGGTATAAATACAGTGTTTTCGTTTAGTGCTAGTGTTGAGTGAAGATTAACAGTGTTAGATTGAGGGTGTGCAGAATGTTTAATGCGTGGGAGATCTTTTTATTCACAAGGAGCGCTTAATTATGCGCGTAATTGTGTCGAAAAATGTACTAAAAGTGGCATCAGTTGTTCCCGTACTAATTTGCTATGATGGCATATCTCCTTGTTTCTATGATCTGAGGTCACGCATATGAAGTAGCGGGCAAAGTGCTAGTTAATTTATAAAAACGTACAAAAAAGGCTTAAGTAGTTATTTACTATCGCAATAGTAGATGATTTATAATACCTACAATAATTTATATTCATTATTTCCTGTTTTAAAACTATTAAAATTCTACGGAAAAATTACTCGTAGGTAATAGACATAATTACGAAATCTGGCGGACAAACCTGTTTTGGGTAATAATGAGTGTCACTAATTGTGTATCATCATTACCTACTTACTTAGGCTGAGATACATAGACGTTACTTAGCACGTACTTTGGCTAAGTCTCAGATCATAGAAACAAGGAGACTTCGTACTAAGTGTGATTCTTATTTTTGCTGGCCAGTGTATTTCGAATCCAACTGGTAGTTCTAGAAATTAGCGTGTTCAAACAAACTCTTCAGCTGTATACTATTAATTATAGATATTAAAATTCATATAGTTTGCGTTTTGACCGCGAATGATTTTCTAATACTAAAATAGTAAGGGCGTGCATTCCGCGGAAGCAGACCTCTGAGACCTCGGGCCCTTAATGTTTTCTTCCACTGGTGGCAATGCTAGGAGAGAATTGAAATTTTCCAGTGCAAAAGGTCATTTAGGCCATGTTGTTTCATCTTACAGTTACGTATCTGTAACCGTCAAATATGGCGGCTTGTACGACAATTTCATACTGACTTACCGATTACGTACTGACTTACGAATACAGATGGTTTGAAGCAACCCGCCCTTAGTCGGGTAAAAATGTAATACCCTACAACAAAACTTTACTAGTTTAAAAAAAATCGAATTAAAGAAATTAGTTGTTTTGAAATGTATTTTTCTATTTATAATTATCTATTCTATATACTAAGACTTACAAACAATTGTAAAAATCTATCTATTCAACTTGGCGGAAATATTATTGATGAAATATAATAATTTTAATCTTATCTTACACTGATTCTGATTATATATATAACCCTGTAATTTATGATAAACTACATTTGAAAAATAACAGAATGAAGTGATTGCTTTAATTTTAATCTGTATCATAACTGATAAATACCGGTACAAACCTTTATGATACCGGTATTTTAAACGCACATATAAGTTCGTATACTAGTTGGCAAAACTTGAAATACCAATATCATTTGACTTACATTTGCGGTTAAAATACCGGTATCATGACGGTTTATACCGGTATATGTATTTAAGTTGCTAGAGTACCGGTTCTTGAATATACCGGTATTTCAAGCCCTGGCACAAAGTATGCGCCTGCCGGGATTCGGACTCATGAAAAACTTATAAGACGAGACCATTACCATTGGGCTACCGCTCCAATTTCACGCTATTTCTATAATTTCAAGGTCATGTCCTCATCAATCTACTACCGGCTACTCGGCCAGGGAGTAACCCTCGCGCTGCACGCTGCGAACTCCGTGGTCATGTTCCTATCGATGCAGGATGAGGAGTTGATGAAAGATCAGGATATCAAGAAAATGACGTCGATGCAGAGCCGGTATCTTACTGTATGGAACATTGTGAGTAATATTGAGACATAAAAGACTAGCTGTCCCCGCGGTTTCACCCCCGTTGTTCGGCTCCTAAGGGTCGTAGCGTAATGTTAAATAGCCTATACCACATAAATTTGGCCATCATATACAAAAATAAGTTTTCGAATCCGACTGTTAGTTTCAGAGATTAGCATGTTTAAACGAACAAACTCTTCAGCTTTATAATATTAATATAGATTACCGTCTTCTCCAGTTCTCCACTTGACAATTTAACCTTTATTGTCCTCTGAAATATTAACATATCATAAACATCACTCGTCAGAGCTCCTGAGGATGCGCTGTGTTGACAGCGGGGGACTTGCTTGTCTCCTGTACCCCGATCATGAGTTTTTTTGACGTGTAGTATGGTTAGCGTAAGCATATTTTGAATTGCAAATACATTTTTGTTACACAATATTTATATAAATTAAATACTTAATTAATTTCTCTGTATTTTTTTAAAAGTGCAAATTGTATAAAATTTTATCAAAATGTTGTTGTTCAGAACTGCTGTATTTTAAATTCAAAATATGCTTACGTTAACGAAACTATACGTCAAAAAAAATCATGATAGGGGTACTGAGCTGTCGGCACAGAGCTCATTTTAAAGGGTTGGCAACGCGCATGTGATATTCGGTGTTACAAGCGTTTCATAGGCTACGGTAACCATCGTCGTATAAAAAAAAAAATATATATATACTGTCGTACATAACAGACAAATGAACAGACAGATAAGAAAGCGAATTAATATTGCATTGTCATTAAGTTCTGAGCTATATTTTAAGTTTCAAGTATCTAACTCATCGGAAAGTTAGTTTAAAATCGATTACAAAATTTGACCGAACAGACAACAAAACGAGATAATAAAAACGTCGTAAAATAAAAATATTATTTAATTTGGCCTTCAGTTAGGTGGCATAGGTCACTTGGAGGTAGCAAAAGTTTTCAGGCAAAAAATAAACATACGAGTACTTATTTGAATTAAGCAAGTGATATTTATTTTTATTACGTGCATATTAAGTACCTATTTAAAGTTAACACGCACAAAGGAGCGATGACAAAGTCTTTGTCTACACTATCTACACTAATATTATAAAGAGAAAAGATTTGATTTTTTGTATGTTTGTTTGTAATGAATAAACTCAAAAACTACTAGACTGATTTTAAAAATTCTTTCACCAGTAGAATGCTACACTATCACTGAGTAACATATGTTACTTTTTATCCCGAAAAAATGCACAGTTCCTATGGTTCTCGCGGATGAAGTCGCGGGAAAAGTGCTTGTTGAAAATATTGAAACAAAATGAGCCATTATTATCCATGAGAAATAGTATAGACTAATTAACATCACACTATAACTCTGAGGAGCCGAACAAAAAGGGTGAAAAGTCAGAAAGAATGCTAAGTAAAAACAGCACAAGCGCGGGCGTAAATAATCCGATTTCTTTTAAATTAAACGACGGACGGGTGAAGTACGGTAATGATATATATTTGGTTTCCAGGGCTTCCAGCTGTCGTATTTCTCTCTGGCATTTACCTGCGATTTCCTAACAGTGACAGGCAGAGACAACCTAATACCAAAGAAAATTAGGAGATTCAGACAAACCTTTTTCACTGCGATTATATTTCCCGTGGCTGCGGTAAGTTAAGAATATAGTCTTGTATCGACACCTACTAGCTGCATGGAGAACTACATACTTAGCTAGACAGCCAGTAAGCAATTGTAGATGTCATCTGACGTCACAAGAATCCTACATCGCGCAGGCAAAGTTTGGCAAGAAACTTTACATCACTAATTTATAAATCACTGATTTTATAGACCAAACGTTGCTCAGACTATAGTCTACAACCGTTTTATAGAAACAAATAAAAATAACGTCATTAGTCTAAAGCGGTACTACGTGTCAGTGGCTAATGACTTATTTGCATTTCAACCCGCATTAGCCAGACGTCCTGTAAGTCCACCTGGACGTTAAGCTATTAAACGTTTAGGTAACTTAATTATTTCTTTTGTTTCAGTTAATATTCACAATATTCTGGCCGATCTTCATTTACGATAGAGAGCTGTTATTCCCGGCGTTCATAGACAAGATATTTTCTTTTAAATCTAACCTAGTGATGCATTTCTGTATACTGCCCGCTGCGTTATGGGAACTGGTTTTCACGCCGAGACTCGTTACAAAGTCACATAGACTAAACATTGGGATTTTAGTGTTTTTGTACATCCTTTATAATTCTATGTGAGTATGCAATGTGGATTGACGATGTAATCACAGTCTAAGGACTATACAGTCAGTCATCTAAGATGTGGGGTGAGACGCGGGTGGAGTGCTCCCAAACGACCTTGAGGTACCGGTATTTTTAACCACGACAAGATATCGGTATAAATATATAGGTACCGGTATGACACCAGTGTTATACCAGTTTCATACAGGTATTAAAACCGGTAATATCTAATAGAATTTCAAGTGTGAATGAGCGCATCGTTCACTCTCACGCTTACGCGCTGCATCGTTGTTGAATCAGTGAGATTATGGATGCTAATGCTGATAATGCATACTTCTTATCGTCGCTTATGTTCTAACACCACATAAGTCAAAAATAACAACTTTACAGGACAGTAGAAAAACGAATACAACTTAGTGCTTGGTGGTTCCGCTAGTGGCTATCCCGTGTTGTTACTTTTTACTTCATATTATGAGTCTGTATTGAAGGTTGCTTGTTTTTAATTGGCTGGAATGACATCTTCCGTGTTTTTAGCGAATGACATCAAAATCTCAAGATCGCCAAAATTTACTTACGAGTACGTGGTGTTTAACTTAAAAAAATGTAAGTCACTATAAATACCGGTATTTCTAAAATCCGGTTTTAAAATCAGTATTTTACAACCGGATTTTTAAAATACCGGTAGGTAGTTTACTTGAGTATCAGTTATTGCAATACCAGTGTATTGCAATAACTGATACTCAAGTAACCTAGTTATAAATACCGGTATAAACCATTATGATACAAGTATATTATAAAAAACATCAAACGCAATGACTGACTGCAAATTAATTATTTTGTTTATTACTTTTGTTTCTTTTTTTCAGAATTCTTCACACACACAACCAACGTGGGCTATTCCCATACCCGATCTTCGAAATGACCTACGGGACTATACACTTCCCATTGTTCATTTTTGCAACATTTATTTTGGCAATAGTAATTTATTTATTACAATGGAAACTACATTATTTTATTTGGGGACAAGAAAATACTCGAAATACGGGAAAGGTTAAATTCTCGTAATTATTTTGTGGGGTATTTAAATCTGTGATTGCAAGCTAAAATATTATATAAAATGTATAGTAGAAATATATTTATTACTTATTTATAGATAAGTGACTTTTTATTCTTTTTATAAAGGCAAGAGGCAATACAAGTTCTAACCGTGCAGAATAAAGAATTGGATCGAAAATAGCGTCGGCTCTATTTACCTCTCGTTCGCACCCTGGCGGCGGGTGCGAGTATAGACTTCACTTGCAACAGTATGCAACCGACAGTTGAATAACCCTCCATCTCTCGCATTTGAAAAATCCGCCTCATTCAGGTCGAAAGCATTGTGTCTATCAAGTGCGACAGACAAAGGAATAAAGCGCATTTCTGACTAAGCTATACTATACATATAGTATAGCATGCCATACAAAGCCGTACTATATACAGGGTGGCAGGTTAGACAGTGAAAATATTTAAAGGAGTCATTGTACTCATCATTATGAACAACTTTTACTATGGGACCAACCCTGAAATCGGAAAAAAAATCAGCTGTTCCATACATTTATGTTCATATAACTCAACAAAATGTATGGAACAGCTGATTTCTTTTTCGCGATTTCAGGGTTGCTCCCATAGTAAAAGTTGTTCATAATGATGAGTATGTAGCGACATCTGCCGACAACAGCGAAGACTACCTACATAGCTAGACAGCTAACAGTGACAACATTGCAATTGTCACTACATGACGGTTAACGTCGCTGCCTACATCGCGCAAGCAGAGTTTTCTCAACAATTAGCATATATATAGAAACCCGACATCAACCGTCGTGGCAGTGGCCCGCCAGACTAATATCACCCGGTCTGGTAGGAGGATCCTCCCTTTACAATGGAGGGACATTCCACCTCGTTCCTCCATTCCCCAAAACTACAATGACCCCTTTAATTATTTCCACTGTCTAACCTCCCACCCTGTAGTATAGCACAGTGTGAAAATGTCCATATAAATGTATGGTACGCGATATTATCGTGCTATGAGCTATAATGCTGTATAGTATAGCGTAGTCTGAAGACAGCTTAAGGCAACGCTATTTTCAATTCCATTCTTTAACCACATGGATAGTATGTGGGGCGGATCCTGTGCAGTCTGGCTACCAACCTTGAAGGGTGCGTAATCTTTAATACCTTTTAATTTAAAAGAAATCGCATTATTTGTCCACCCGCGCTATTACATCGGTTTCGGTAAGCGTTATTTCTGTCTTTTTTTTTTGATCGGCTCCTAAGGGTCATAGTGTGATGTTAAATACATATTATGCCTACTATTTCTTATGAATTTGGCTTTAATTTTACAAAAATAATCTTTCGTATCCGACCGGTAGTTCCAGAGACAGTTAATTTTTTATTGATTGTTAAACGCGCTACGTTTAAACAATTGTTTCTTTGCGATTACAACCTCCTTCGTACGGCTAGCAAAAAAGATAGACAAAATCGTTGTAGAAAAGAAAAAAACGTAAGGCTCCTTGAGGTCATAATCTAAGGTAGGCAGAATAAATAAAACACAAACGCATTTGCAAGTGATTCGAGAATAATAAAAACAATAACATTTATTTACTATTGGTTCTCAAAATTCACCATTTATCTACTTTAGGTACATAGGTACAATGTTTTTTTTGTATTGAGTTCATAAACCAACAAAGCTTATGCGCAACATCATCGAAAAAGGCTTAGCCCACAGTTTTCAAACGAAAAAATGAGTAAAAAAAGATTTTTACTGTTTTTTGTTCTTTTTTGTTACGATTTTCGATCATACCGCGCATACAAAATATGTTTTTTAATATATTCTGTTTTTTTACATAGATATATTATGTTTTTTTTTTATATTTGTTACTCTTCATATATGTTCAGGTAGTGTGTAAAAATAGTTAATTATTTCATTAACAAATTAATATTTTTGATAATATAAATCATCTCATAGAAAAACAAGACATACAAAAATTTTATTATTTTTATTAATTCTTTTTTTTTACTATTTATAATGATCTCAGATACCCGTAAATTCGTAGGTACCGTTTTACAAAATAGAAACTCTTAGAAAAAAATTACGAATTAATGAAAAAAAATACTTATCGAACCAATTTTTGTAAAAAACACACAGACACCCACCCGTAACCGATTATTCCCATATTATTTATCATGCTTGCTTTTTCCAAAATACATTTTTTTAATTCTATCCTTTACGTGTCCAAATCTATATTAGTTTTTTAGTGAAAATTTAGCAAAACATAGTACAAAAGTTTTAGAAATACCTACTAAAACTACCCAGCAAGTAAAACGTTTACCCTATATAGACTATCACTATCGCACTGACACTCAACGCATATGTGCGAAAGAGAGACAAGATGCTGCTCTCTTCACCCTTCGATTTGCACCAATCAAGTCTAAGTTTTGCACAAAGTTATGGACACGGCGTTGTTTGGGATTGCTCCACACTTGCGACTTTTTGTTATGATAATGTTTTAATCATGGGTTTTATATAAAATATTTAAAAAACATGACAGCAAATAATCTAGATAATATAGGGGCTAACTAAGTACCTCATCTCGTTCCAATGGTGTTACATAAGCGTATAAGAACAATAATTTCCAACACTGCTTCAATGGGAAGCTCCTAAAGATTAAGGAAGCGAATTGGTGGTCCCTCAGTTTGTCACCAGAAAATCGGCAAAGAACACAAGCGAAAAATTTGCTTCATAGAACGAAGTCTTTATTAAACTGTGAACCAGTGAGAAATATGGACTTGAGACGAAATGAAATAACAGAAGAGTACAGGAGTACAGCTCCAAAAAATCTTAGATAATATTCAGCCTTTAGGTTTAAGATGATACAAATACAACCTAGACTTATGACATGAACAGTTTTGATAATCACGGTTAGCGCAAGGGGTAAGAATGTTGTAATATACAGGCGGGAAGACACTGCAGCTGAACTCCCTTATATTCTGTTTATCACTCAGAAACAAATATTCAGTAAAGGTCTACGGACGAATAATGAAGACAAAATATGGCAAAATTATTTTAACAAATCAGTCAGACAATTTTGTCGCAGAGTCGCAAGTGTGTAGCATCCATTCTTTTCAATACTTTTATTGATTTATTTTTCATAATAAATTCGTGATACATGGCCGGTCTCAAACAGTTAATATCTGAATTTCGGAATAGGAAAATTCAGGAAATCGCTGGAAATATTTTTTTACAATCTCCATGATATTTTTTATGTTAAACCGTTGTTGTTAAGCAAAGGTAATAGGTTTTTCAGCCAATTTTTCAGTCTTAGTGCTCTAAAACGTTTTCTCCAATATTTAGTTGTTTTTACTAATTTTATTTTGTAAACCTTCACGGGAAATGTCCAATTTTAATTGAAATGGCAAGGAAAACAAAAAATACAAACTGAAAAATATACATTTTTGGGTTTTTTAACATATTTTGAACAGTGCTCTGAATGTTTATTAACATTTTTAAATAAACAGTGTTTTATTGTAACATTAGCAATGAATAATTCTATTGGTACATTTGTTATTGTTTTTTTTACATTTCAGTTTAAGAATAATAAAATTAAAGTACACTTCACAAAATACTTTTACGTATTGGACATTTCCATATCGAAGCTAAACATAATTACTAAACAATCTAAACGTGTGCGCCTAGGTTTTTACATTTTTTATTTTATTTTTGCAAAAAAAGAGTACACCACTCTTTGAAAAACTGTATTGCATATACTAATAGTTGTGGAAACATTAAAAATTAATTATTTCTACGTATATATCTGAGTTTTAATAAAAATTAAAATATGTTTAAAAATTAACATTTGAACCACCCGTATGTTTTTTTTTTAACTATTACGATCTCACTATATGATTATCTTATTTTATCAGTAATAAAAAATTATAAACAAGGAAATAGGAAATAAAAAAAAATAAAACAAAACTAGACAATAACAGATTGCTTTATTTAACAAAAAATATATAATATATAGAAAGGAAAAAAACAACATTTTTCACATGATCTGTCAAGCATGCTCGGAGGCCATTTTGAAAAATTTGTTTCTTTTATTATATTTTTTAATAGAATGTAAAATTAAAGATAACCCATCGAACCTTATGATATTTAATATAAAATACATATGATTAATAACTATTTACAAAATACAAGTTAAGATTTATACTTTTTATTAACATTAATATAATCCAGTCTATAGTAAAGGCTATTCGACAAACTTAGCGTAATGTTAGAAAATTGATGGTTATTTTAATAATTCTAATTATTAGTAGCAGGCAATTTAAATTAAAATAAAATATACGTATAAAATCGCGTCAAGCTAAAATAAAAAACGGTAAAAAAATAATTTACGTATTAACGGATAATAAAATACAACAGTTTATTATGCAAAATTGTGTTTTTTTATTTTTTTCTTGTTTCATTTTATTATGCAAAATGTGACATAATTCCAAAGATGGCACCCAAGCAAAGATATGAAAAAAAAATGAGATCAATTTACTCTACACGCAAGAAAATGAAAAAAAAATAAAATTGCCTGCTAATTATTACAAAAATGATTTTTGTCCGTGAAAATTTGATTTCTCATTCCTGAAAGTTCATTCTCAATTGCAAAATTTTGTTCAACGCACGACTGTTAATCGACTTAAAATTACTTTTAATTATGATTTGCATTTTTCCATCGCTTCAACATATTCGACATATATGTACTTCTTTATTTAAAAACAACGAAAAAAATACAAAAAATGGGCAGTATCATGTATTCCTATATTACAACTTAAATCGAAAATCTACAGAGGCGAAAAAAACATCAATAATAATAATAATCATTTGAAATAAATAACAAGTTACATTCTTTAAAAAAAACTGTTAAAATTAATAAAAAAGAGTCCTATTTAAAATAAGTTTCGTTCGATTGAAACTGTGTGATCTTTAACTTGCTACACCTTTATAACTTTTTTATTTATTTCTTAATAAAAACTCTATTCCTATTATTATATCTTTATATAATAATTATTATTATTTCTTCATTCAGAGTTAGATACACTTTACGATAATTATATTACGATATTCCTTTGTATACAATACACAATCAAACATACATTATGTCTAATTATGTATTAAATAAAACACAAAAATGTGTATAACGCTACATAATATATTTCTTGTTATGAAACAAAATAAGAGAATTTCATAACAAATGAAAAAAAAATCATCATTTCTGAGATTAAATGTAAAACTAAACGCATTTAAATGTAACTAGAATCGAATTAAATAAACCTCCTTTTAATTATTGTACGTACATACTTTTAAGTAAATATTTTAACAGTCTCAAGGTACATACATACAATTATAAATATATTAACAAATGTTTAGATGCGTTTAGTTTTGCAGAGGAATTAATAAAAAAAAATAGCTGTCAAGCTGTCAAGAGTCTTTGAAAAGGTCTCAAAATGCCACCGTCCAGCTATATTGGGCAAAAATGAGATCGTTCTAACGCAATCTGATAGAAACCTGTTGGAGTTAGGCTGGTTCTAGCCGTGCGTGTAGTCCAGGACGCTGTCCAGTGAGAACAGTTCCTTATAGAGTGCCGGGAACACGTGGTGGGGGTGCGCCGCCTTGAAGCGACACAGCGCCTCGAGGTGCATCAGCGATAGTTCTCTGTAAAACCAAGAAGCCAGCTTAGAATTATATGTGCAATGTATGTATTTATTACTTCGCCAATAATAATATTGGGCCCGCTCTCCATTAAGCGAAAGGGAAGAGGTTTTGCTAGGTAAATATAACAAAAGTATTCTACATAGTATACTACTACTGCTGGAACATGGGCCTCCTCTCTGTGAGAGGGAGTGGGCCGTAGTCCACCACGCGAGCCCAGTGCGGGCTGGTGGACGTATACATGTCTTCGAATTTTTGGTTCTAGGATATGCCGGATTCCTCACAATGCTTTCCCTCATCGTTTTATGAGAAGTGGTGATGAGAGAAATTGCACAAAGTGTGCGCCTGCGGGGGTTTGAATACACAACATACTATTTGTAAGTTAGGGCTGCTACCACTGAACCACCACTGCAACGCTTTCATAATTCAATAAATTTCCAAAAAAAAAACCATTTTTCCATTGTGAAAAGAGATGGTGCTATTTGTTCTGTATATCTTTATCTTATTCCCACGACGTAACATGATGACAAGAACAGTTCATAGTATGGCCAAAAGCGGCCAAGATTAGTCGACATTAGGTGAAGTTTGTATGCAAACGAGGTCACATAGCAGTTAGTTTTACATACCTGAAGGTGGGTATCTTAGCCAGCAGCGTGTCTAGAACTGTGACGTCACCCTTGAGGGGCGCGTGATTGGTCTCGATCTCGTGTCGCATCGCCGCCATCGACATGTTGAACAGGCACTGGATCTCAGGGTTGCCGCGGACGCCGTGCCGCTCTGTGGAGGTAAAATGAATGGGTATAGTGGTGTATAGATTGAGACAAGTCTCACTATGATGAATGTGGCGCTATCAGACTTAAATCACATTGATTCTTCTTCAGCGATGCCCAGGCATAAGACACAGACCCTGGAGGGGTGCAGAAATTACCAGACCAGAACCAAGTTTTGAGTCATGCATGATAGTTAGGAGCATACATACAATACCTATTATTTATCGCGTAAGACGTATAGATGCGCCCTACTAGCTCGCACCGGGCGTATAAAAGACTAGTTAGTTACGGTACTGATTCTTCTTGGCTATGTGTGAGAAAATAGGTAGTCCAACGGGTAATATGCCAACGTAACCAGTGAAAAGTATTTGGTTTCACTCCTATCTGAATTATCCTATCTGGATAACCCACATAGTTATACTCCATTTATTATAACATTAGATAAAAACGTATAACATCTATTTATTTGTAAATAGGCGTCTATTAAACAAAACACAAACAAAGCTATTCTATTTACCATTTACATGTAGATTTAAATACAAAAATACAGTCATTTGAACAATCGTTATGTCGCCGATATTTTTATAATGTTATAATAAATGGAGTATAGAGATCTTTTTACAGATCCTTTCATGATATCAGTAATTATGGAAATATGTGTCCAGTTGACGTTTATAGGTCGAAGTTAATTGTATTATTGGAAGTTACATTCGTAAAATATTTTTTTCGTTTTTTAGGTTCTGTTCCTCAACAGATATCTAGCTAGTTTTTAATTTTTATATCCTATAGTTCTTGTCTACTTTAATGTATGTACATATATCTACGCATATGAATCTACGTTTTGGAACGGGTATCTAGCTTCATCATTCTGACTTTGTCAATTCAAAAATACCTGTAATTGGTCTAATTGAAATAAATGCTTTGACTTTGATCTTAATTCTTACCTGGCCACAATAGCACAAGGCTCTGGTAGAGCGCAAGTTCAGTCTCAGTCAGTTTGAGTCGCGCGATCGTCTTCGCCGCGTCAAATATGCCCACCACTAGCGCCACGTCGCGGGGGTCGCTGGAATTTAACAAATAATATGATAAAAAAGGATTTATTTAAAAAAAAAGTAGCAGATATAATCTATTTTGTTACGATCTATTATTGCTGAATTAAAATTCTAAAATTAAAGGAAACATTCTAGAATTATATGTACGAAATTCTTAACTCAAACACATACTTTCCATTACCCAAATGTAATTTTCAAATTATTATAATCTAGGTAGGTATATCATTGATTAATGATATACCTACCTAGTTTATTACACTTAATGCTAATTATCAATTTAATAGCAATTTCTAAAATTAAATGTAAGTTCTGACATTCAATGTAACTTCTGACATTAAATGTAAGTTCTGACATTAAATGTAACTTCTGACTTTAAATGTAACTCACCGTGCATGCACGCACTCCCTGATGGGCAGCACCACGTCGCCATATAACACCTGGTCACGGTTCACGTCAATCAACCGCGAAAGTCGCACGATCGCTAACTCGAACGAGCCTGTACAAGAGAAAATTTGTTTATTTAGATGACTTTATAGTACTTTTGGGCCTATGCATGAAAATGATGATGATGATGATGATAATGATGATGAAATGATTATTGATATTTAGCTTACTAACATTAAATCTATTGATATTAGGAAATTTTCTGTAGCAACCCGATGTCTTGATTTGTGCCCGGTTATTGCAATAGGCTTGCCCTTATTAAATGGGACATAAACTAAGAAACAAATGTCTGGTGAAATGTGCGTGTAGGATAATACCTCTCTGCCTAACCTTCAAGGAACATATGAGCGTGATGTTATGTTATGATGTATTTATAATATTGTAGATGAAATAAATAAAATAAAGTAAACCATAGACCATCATTTAAACTTCAAACTGATAGAATCTATACAAATAAATAAAACTAATGTGCCTGTTTTTAATATAAAAACAAAATGTTCATAATCTCCGAAACGGGTGGACCGATTTTGACGGGACTTTCATTAGCAGATAGCTGATGTTATAAGAACTAACTTAAGTAGCATTTATTTTAGAAAAAGAGGATTCCGTGCAAAAAAAATAAAGCCCATAAAACCCAATATTTGTATAGACTAAACTTTACCCGTGCGAAGCCGGGGCAGGTTGGCTAGTAAGTTATAAAAGTGTCTGAGGTCCCACGTATAAATCGAGAAAACATCTAAAATGATGACGAATGATCCATGGATACTATACTCACCAGATTTTAAGAGCAGTATTTGATCGTCTTGTGTGAGCTTCATGAAGCCAGGTATAAGTTTAGCAAACTCAATGATATTTTGTATCATCCCTGTCAGTTTGTCCGCACAATCCAGCCACATCTCTTCGTACGTCATAGAACTATAGTATAGAAGCCTGCAAAATAATTAACGTGAGTGAGTATAAGTGGTACAATTGAAGTCATAACTGGTATAAGTAGGAAAATTGAAGTCATAACTGATATAAGTAGGAAAATTGAAATCAATATATTAACTTTTTTATATCAACCGGTTTGGTTAGTTGCAGGGGCTGCTGCTGCGGATCGGGGTTCGATGCCCAGGTTTGGCAGTCTGATTGGGGTTGTCTGTTAGAAAAATTTGGGCACGTTTTCAGTTTGTCTTGTAATTGGGGTATGCCCTTTATTGGCGATTGGCTTGCAATCTAAGCTGGGTATTTAAAAAAGTATAAGAAATATAAGAGATGCTTTCTATACATATATTATGTACATAAAACATTTGTTTGGTATTCTAAAATGAACCCAAGACAAAATAGATTATTACTAAATTAATAAATGGTAAAAAATTAATAATAATTGCTACTTCATAGAGGTCAAAAAAGTTTTTCTTAACAGTAATTTGACCGTAAATAAATAAAATATAATTTTATACTCACTTGGAGACGTCCTGTGGCTTTCTGAACATCTCGTGAATAAATTCCAGCTTCGGGTTGGTATTCGCGTGAGCTTCAGCCAAACTTTTTACAAGGACCTTGCTGATGTCACCCTCCGCTGTAAAAGAAGGAAAAGGTTTAGCTACTCGCCGATAGATGGCAGGGTTTTAAATTATGAGATTTTTTTTTTACAAACAAATAAAAATAAAAAATCTCTTGTGAGAACAGTATATAGAACAGTGTATACTAAAAACAAGCATACGATTTTATAATACTAAATTAAAAAATAAGACAATCAACCTCAAAAAAAACATCAGAAACAAACTGTAAAATAATCCTACATTGACAGTGACAAATGAATGTCAAATCAATTTCGATGAAACCTTACGATAAAAATTGCAATTGGAAGCCTAAATTAGTCTATAAAATGATGATATTTTCAAGGAATTTATAATATGGCCATAGACCCCCTATCGGCCTTTCTACTGGGCACATGCTGTTGCATATGTTGGCGTAAGTACACACATATACGGCTCTTGTAGTGTGCCAGCTGGACGATCACGGATGGTGTCATAAGGCATTCGCAGGGGATACGCCGCGGTGAGCCCGCTAAGCTCTCGCCTCGCCTTTGACTCGCTCGCAAATCGCTATTTTTTGTTAAACTTGTAAGGCTAACCTCTGTGATGGTGTACAACAGTACCCCACTATGCTACGCTCTGTGTTGGTGTACAATATTATAGTGCCCCATTAAGCTAGCTACTCTCTGTTTTGGTGTATAATAGTACCCCATGAAGTTACTCTCGGATATGGTGTACAATAATACCCCAATATGTCTAACTACAATTTTACCTTTTTTTTCAGCTTGTTTATTGCCATTCTGTTTGTCTCTACCTGTTATTCCGTTACCAATGATAATAATAAGACAGAAGTATAATCCAAATACTCAGTACAGAACTTGTGGCGGCTTTAATGGCGTAAGTTTTTATTTTTTCACTACAATCTTCTATCCTCTATTTTAGGGTCATTCCATTAACCATGTAACACCCGTTACACACATTTATGGCTTATTTTATGACTTTAAAAACATATTATTTGAATGGTCATACATTTGACATGGAATGACCCTTTAGTTACTTAGGACTTTAGTTATTTTATTTAGTGCAACTTTGCTTCCTCTAAACTAAATGCTAGTAATACGACACGATTTTATTGGCAATTAATTTAATTTATCGCCAATCAGTACCCCGATCATTGGGGCTAACATGCGCGCCGCGACAAATTTTGTCGACTGTTTTGTCTCGCTCTTACTCGTGCGAATATGAGACAAATGCACGATAAAAGCGTCGACAAAATTTTGTCGCGGCGCGCATGTTAGGCGCTCATGAGTTTTTTTGACGTGTAGTATCGTTAACATAAGCATATTTTGAATTGAAAATACTCGTTTGTTACACAATATTTGTATAAATTAAATACTTAATTAATTTCTCTGTATTTTTTAAAATGTGCAAATTGTATAAAATTTTATCAAAATGTTCCAGGACTGCTGTATTTTAAATTCAAAATATGCTTACGTTAACGAAACTATACGTCAAAAAAACTCATGATAGGGGTACAATTTGATTGGCAATTTCGAATAAACTGCCAAATTGCCAGTTAAACTAATGAAACCACTGATTAAGAAGCAAAACATTGAGATGAAACTTATTAAATATGAAACTTATTCTGAAATCACCAACACACAATGAGCAGTCGTGGTAATTAATGCTTGATCCTTCGTTTGTGAGCTCACACGTTGAGTAAGGACACATTTTCGCGCGATGTAAGTACGGTGAGGGCAGGAAATGGCCTCTCCGGGAAGGCACGCCGATATACTTACTAGCTTTTTACTTATAATACGGAATGCATAGTACCTATACGATACGGGGAGTGGTTTATTGGGAAAACTGTATGATATACATTTTTTTCCAGCTAAGAAGCAGCCTCCGTACCTTTCCGTTCGAAGGCTATAATGGACAACGGTATAATGTTGTGTGGGATAACAATGATATAATCTTTGAAAAGACAAGCAAGCCTCTACTATGACTTGAATATCTTGTTGACAATAAAAGACTAAAATTTTGGATGGACTTTTACTGACAATCAGATTCCTATTTGAGACTATACTATAAAACGTTAAAAACTATTAATGTTTTTAATCAGCCTATAATGTTCTAGTGTGATAGAAATGTCCATTTACCGTCACTGATCCTTCAAACAGAAACACATAAGCTTGGTGGCAGAAATAGCTGATATAATGGTAGTGTTTCCCCAAACTTGCTGACAGATCCAAATATTCAGCGACAGATTTGACTACGCCTAACAAAACAAAAAGATCTAACTACAAACTCCTAATAAACAAAAAAATAAATCTACACAAAATAAAGTAAACTGGCAAAATAATAGTTTAGCATAACCGAAACGATCCAACTATATCCACTTACACGGCAAATCATCACTCGAACTATGACTGGATCCCTGATGTCTTCTGTTCGATACAGCGTTTGGATTCACCATGCCCATGCCAGACATATTCATATTTAAGGGGTCCATCAACCTCCCATGACCACTACTGGATGTTAGATCGTCAGGGCTCAAGTCTTCGCTTGTCAAGGACACCGAACTTTGCCCACTGACTAATACAGAGTTTTGGATGTCCATAGGACTATGTTGGATGTTTGAGGGACTATGCAAGAATGTCGTCGAGTCCACGTAAGAGGCGACTAGATTATCAACCCCCATATTAGATGTTTCAGGTTTTATTTCTTGTTTTATGTTTATTACGCCGCTTGAAATTGAGGCTGGTGATTGGATCCTGTCTTGCTCGTAGCGATCGAACTCTTGTATTCGCGTCCTCGGTAGCTCGTTTATGGTTGATTGTCTCATTGATGTGGTGGATGTGGTCGCTGTTGATGTGGATGTGGAGCCGGATGGTCGGACTATTGTCCCTTTTTGTTCGTCTATATATGTATAACTTGGATGTTAGTGGATGATTTTATCTACTTATTACTTATAGTCTTAATTTTCTATTGAATTCCTATTGTCTTCACTTTCATTAAATTTAATTTTCTTATTGACTTCAACGTCACTATAAGCTTCTAATATCGATCTAGAAACCCTATTAGCCATTCCCGATAAGCAATCCATTAGCTCTTTTTCCTACTAAAGATCGATTTTTAGTTAATGCTATATAGAAGTAATGTCAAAAATCGATCTCTTCTAGGGGAAAGAGCGGATAGATCGGTTATTAGGAACGACTATCTTTTATCTAGTAGGTTGTCAAACGGCAACCTAATTGCACACATCTGATAACAACTCAATTGATATCAGATGTGTGCTCGAATAAGTCTTTTCGCAGGGATATCTACTGTTGATTTAGCGAATTCACACTGAAGATGGAACAATGAATCCAAATACGTACCATGACTGATAAAGTCTGGATCCAGGAATCCGCCAGTCTGTTTCGGTTCGTACGCCGTCGTGGAGTCGACGTAGTCTGCTGATACGTCATAGGGCTGTTGTTGGGGTGGCTGCGGCTGGATCCCCCCCATGTTGGAAGTAAGGGCTGGACCCGCGTTGTTGTAGCCATACGAGGACAGTGGGGATCCGTAGCCAGGGTATCTGTGGAAGTGAAGGTATTTGATTAGATTGATGACTTGGAAATAGGTTCATTGGCAGTATTCTGACGAAGTAACTACGTTATTCTTAACTAGCTGTTCCCCGCGGTTTTACCCCTGTTGCTCGGCTCCTGAGAGTCTTAGCGTGATGTTAATAGCCTATACTATTCCTCATGAATCTGGCTATCATAATACAAAAGGATTTTTTCGTTGTTGACAGGGGCTTGGTTCGCTCGCTGAAGCCCCTGTCAACCTCTCCGAACCTAACCTGCCCGGGTCGGGGTGCCGCAAGTTCCGAGCTCACTTCGCTCGCTCTTCGGGACACGGCATCGGCAGAGGAGTCACTTCTATTTACTAAACTGCTATTCACAAGTTGTGTTTTTCACAAAATGTTAATTAATGAAATTAAGTATCCTCTTATTAGCCTTAACAGTAGCGGTACTTAAGTACTGATGTTAGCAATAGACCCATATACCATCAACAGTTGTTCAGCTTAGCAGAAGCTTAGCAGAAACACAAAAACTCATATAAAACTCCTATCGAGCCTATCAATTATAATAAGTAATTGAAGTATCCCAGTTCAAGCAAAAACTGTCGCGTTATTTTCCCTGATGCTTTAGCAACTATTTACTGTTAAATCCAGTGAAAAACAAATCGTAAATCTATTGACATCTTAGACACGCAATAATAAAAACAACGCCATCTATCATTCTTAATGAGAAACTCTTAGTACCGCTACTCGATACTAGGTGGCAGTATTTACAGTTTACCGTTAAGCGCCATTCAAGTTCGTCACGACAGTATACCGTTGGTCGCTTACAATAATGACAGCCGTCTGATGCACCGCTGACACAAATTGAGGTCCGTGCAGTAATGAATTACAACGGTGACGGTAAACTAGAAAGCTTGGAGTTCTAACGAGTCACAGTTTTGTCGTTTGACTACTAACCATTATGCATTTTATTGCCAAGTTGCATGAATAACATATTAAATTGGACGTTTGGCATAAGATGTAGAACGTCATTATACTGCTTACAATCCTGAAGGGCAGTGGAAGCAATTTTAGCATTCCACGGTTAATTTATAATAGATATAAATAGACAGTACAAAATAATATTTTTGAGACTTGGATTTCTCGCCTGTAAAATATCATGATACCTATCAATTCACTGTTCAAATTCTGCTCAAAAAGGGCCCATACAGCGAAATACAAATCGTATTTTATTGTTTTACTTTTCGATAATAGATGGCATTACTTACCCATTATAATGACCATGGAATTGGTCGCTTGAGCTCGGAGTCTGTTGCTGGGCGTCATACACAGAATCAGGCGCTGTATCAGTCTGCGCTCTCATCTGTGCACGATGGAACCGCACTTCATCTTCCACCTTCTCACGCTGCTTTTTCGACATACGTCCGAACTTCACCGCTGAAAATGAAGATATAAAATTTTTAGCTTAGTTCCGCCACTCACCACCACGAGCGCTCGCGTCGCGCACGAAAAACTAATGACACATGACATAACAGGGAATCCGATATTCGCATCGTTCCCATGCCTCTTAATATTCACACGACGAAAAAAACGCAGCTAAAATCGGCGAGCCTAACAATACAATGCAATTATGTTCTCAATGACACCTAGCTTCATCGCTTAGTTACTCAATACCTGCACACATACGCTGAAGTAGTGTGCGAAACACGAACGAAACGCGTTTATGTGGTTGTGTGCGTGAACAAACGGGTGTTGATTGGTTGTGTGTGTTGGGTGTGCGTTCGTGTGCGTCCGGGACACTTCGGCCGTTGGCACACTGCCTAGTGGAACAACGAACTCGCGAACTCTGACGTATGTATGTATAGTACACGACGTGCGAGTGACGTTACTTGCTACGTAACTCGGCGCGATCCCGTTGGGCGGCAACGCGACCGATTTGAATTACGAACGCGGTTCGAACTTCGAATTCCTCGTGAGGTGCCTTTTTAATTTCGTTGCATAGATTATTTTTCAAGGAATATACCTAGTTTTTGTGTTTCTATTCGTCTATGAGTTTTCTTTGTTAGAAGTTCGATGACTTTACATATATCCAGTGTTACTTGACCTGGCATTGTGAACATTTTATACGTCCAGACAGGTCTTGTGTTTTGGTTATTTTTTCTTTATGTTTTAAGAACAGTCGGTCCATAGTTTGTTGTTCCAGATTTATGTATTAACAATTAAATTGGTAACAATAGTTGTTTGTTCACTAAAAACAAAGAGGGGAGTCTTTGAACTGTATGTGTGTCGAAAAATACTTATTTTTGGTCTTAAATCAATACTAGGGGCTCAGTTGGGTATGCGGAAGGATTTGGCGTACGTTTGCCTAGCCTTGATGATATCATAGGTACCATACAAACTTCAAATAGAAATCCTAACATTGAAGATAGAATAAGTACTTTCTATTGATACAAAGGTGTTACAGGTTCGTTCGTAACCCCAGCCTTTTCGGAACCCACTGCTGGGCAAGTCTCCAAAATAACGAAGTTTAGCCCGTAATAAACATAAAAGAAATTTTCCTGCACTTTAAGCTCAGTAGGTACAAAAATACCATCAACATTTTTAGATAGGAAAAAATCTTAAAAAGAAAAATACAAGCAAAACCGCGTGCGAACGTCACTAATGAGAATTATAAAATATGTACTGTACTGATATGACTTGTATCAAGAATTAGTGCATGTTACATAAACCCGGCCTGTTTGTGAGTGTGCGTTGAGCGCACGTACGTACGCGTATATGTGTGAGTGTCGCTGTAAAAACTTGGATATGTTTATGTTACGCTTCATGACTTACATTGCACAATGTGTAGGGATGCGACATTAGCGATAGTTTTAATATGCATTTTTTTTATTTCAAACGGTTGTTTTTTTTTTTAAGTTTTTTTTCTCTCTTTTAAATACATTTACTGGGGTAAGCAGAAACTGTTTTAAGAAACAAAATGTCTGAGACTGTTTCAGATTCTGAGAAAAGAGTTTCATATTTTTATAAAATACATAATGAATCCAATTTTTCATAATAAAAACTGAGATGTTATTGATTTGATATTATTTTCTTCTCACCGTATCTAAGTAAGTATGAGCATTTATAATGAGAGACACATTACTGTCATCCCTGTAAATAATATTATAACTCGGAAACATTCTACACAACATTAAATTCTATCACGAATCAATATCGACGAACCTATCGACTAATACGCATCGGAACAAGTCGTTGCGCAACAAGTCGCCTGCACGCGTCGTCAACATCGTGTTATGTGTGATCCACAACGTGACATGTTATGCAGAGGGTAGAGAACTAGGGATGAGAAACAATGTCATATAGGTCGTCCAAAACCTGGCAAAAGTAGCGATTAAAATTTGTTGCTACCAGCACTGGGGTGGATGGATGAAAGAGTTTTAGCTAGCACTAGCAATTTTCAGAATTTTACACAACTTGTACTTCATTTGAAAAGTAACTAATTGCATTGTCGTGCCAAAATCATTATTTAATTTTATTTTTATGCTATGAGATTCTGGTTGACCTGTAGTAATTCGTATAAAGAAAAAGTCATCTGTCAGTTTCTGGCTGTTTGTGTATTTCATATTTGTGTACTGTGGTCGTTGTTATTTTAATTGACCAATCAGCAGTCAACATAAAATTTGACAGCAGACTTACTTCTAGTTTCTTAAAGCCTGTTCAAGCATCTGATTAGTAGATCTGCTGCAAAATCTCATGTCAACTGTTATTATTGGTTTCCAGAAATAACATTTGCCAATCATATCACTTGACATGATATTTGAGAACAGATTAAATTGATCAGGCTTTCAGTAACTGAGATTTACTTGATTAAGTTCAAAAGAATGGCTTTAAGTAATAACGAAGATTTGATCACAATAAAAATAAAAAAAAATTGAATAGAAAATAAGGTTTACTAAGGGATTAAGGTACTTTTATAGCGGGTTTATAAAATTCTCGCGGTGGCCCTATTTCATTTTATTAATGGGCTGCGACTGACAGTCATGTGGCTGATTGTCAGCCGTGACAGTGACAGAACTAGAGATACCTACTAACCTAGTGCTGTCATCTGACTCTATGCTGAGCTGTTAGCCCTTTATCATTCATGTACATTATAATTATTTTTTAAATTGCTAACATTAGTTCGCGTAAGTAATGTTAAAAGCCAATAAATATTTTTTCTTCTTAATTTATCGACACGCATTTTTGATACTTTTTTTTAATACCTATTTTTTTTATTTAATTTTGCCCCACTTATTTCACATACCTACACAAACACTGATCCGAAACCAATACTTGTTCCGCGCGGGAATCGAACCCGCGACACGTGCGCAGCAGCCAATCGCTCAGCCACTACCACAACCGTGCCGTCAAAATTATATTTAAGTTAAAATTTAATAATTTTTGTAACTATCGATAAAATTGCAATTTCGTCGATAAACACTAGTAGTATGTACAGATCGTTACGAGTATTGCGCAACAAGTCGTCACTACACGCGTGGACGACGTCTCGCTATGTAAGCGCACGCGATTTGGCGTGACATATTGTATATGTATATGTTATTATGTATGTCTTTAAGAATGTTTATATTAAAATGGAGGGAGTTGCAATCACGAATGCAGTTGCCGTGTTATTGTGGCTGGTATACGGTTTATAGGCGATGCCTATATCCGGATAATACTGCCACGGATTATGGTATTCTTCCCTGGAAAGGTTTTAACATTGTAAGGTTGCTATTAATAGGAATAGACATATTAATAGTTCCTCTTAAAACGCCTAATTATAATATAAATAAACTAGTTTCATTACACATTTCTATTTTTTTTTTATTCCATACTATTTTAAGAACTTTATTTTAAAAGTTACATAAAACCGATAACAGATGGCGTTAGTAGTATAAAATGAATGGAATGTTTTTACTATTCATAGTTTGTTTTTTAAATGTTTGAGCCAGTTAGAAAGAGAAAGATGTTCTTTAATCTCTTTTCTTTAAACAAAGGATTTAATGTACTTTTCTTGTAAATAATTCCCGCCATTTCTTTGTAACTTGGACCCATGCTTGGACCTTACATCAGGTAGGTACATTCTAAATTATAATAAATTATGAACTCTTTTTCTTGTTATATTATTTACAACAATTTATTGAACTTAATAATATAATATTATTTATTGGATACATAGTACGGAAAGCTTATTATGTAGAAAAAATAGCATAGGTAGGTATATTGAGTTGGCAACTGAATGGTTAATTTTGTCACATAATAATTTAATCAATATTATCAGTGTATCTAGGTATAGGGAATTCTTATCATATGTGTAAATTACAGCGATTATTTAATAGATTAATAATTATCTAGTTTGCGATCACATCACATCACACTAATATTATAAATGTGAAAGTTTGTGCGCGTGTGTGTGTGTGGGTGTGTATGTATGTTTGTTACTTCTTCACGCTGAAACGGCTGGACGGATTTGGATGAAATTTGGCACACAGATAGATTATAGTCTGGAATAACACATAGGCTACCTTTTATCCCGGAAAACGCGGGCGAAGCCGCGGGCGGAAGCTAGTAGTAGGTAACATAAAACTGAAAATCACAGTCATAAGGAAATTTTGTGTAAAAACATTTATTTTTGCTGTTTTTATAGAGACCTATGACCAGCAGTGGCCTTGGGCAAATAAATTTTTGCCCAGCAGTGGGATACCAAGAAGTGATCAAGAATATTTCTAAAGCTAATTCAAATAACAAACAAAATCATAAACAAAATGTTGCCCAGCAGTGGGGTTAATTTTATATAATTAATATTGCTGGGCTCATGCCTACATCACTTCTTCCCACTATAACTCGCGTTGAGTATTTATGTAAGTACCTACTATAAACATTGTGTTATCAGTACTGATAAGAGGTCGTTGACCTAACGCTTGCTTCCTCATAGCTAAACACGTGTTCTAAGGTGAATTTAAATTATTTTCTTTATTGTAATTTGAAAATGGAATTATAAATAGGAATAATAGCTTGTAGTATGGGTGTGTGTGTGAATGTTCGTTTGCATGTGTGGTTAAGATGGTGTAGGCAGAGAGAAATAATGCGATTTTTTTTTTGGAAACTCGCGTAATTTTCTAATTTAGGACTATTTTTACTTCAGTACTTTATTCGCTTGGTTTTTTTAAACTAAACCATCGTTTTATAATGTGGATTTCACCAACATTTAGAGAATTTATTCCGGAATATGTACACTCGACGCCATTGACGGTCGACCACTTTCACCCTTATTACTAAGAACATAAGGGTGAAAAGTGGTCGACCGTCAATGACGTCGAGTGTACCTACCACATAAGTACCACTATCCTACTTAGATACAGCACAGAAATCTCGATGTTTTGACATGTTCCCACATCAGTAGATTGCACCCGTGCGAAGGAAGGGCGTGTTAGAAAAAAAAATAAAAAAATAACTTACCATCGCGACTCATGCCAAGTTTCAAACACTTCTGCAACCGGCAGTACTGGCACCGGTTCCTGTTAACCCTATCCACCACGCAGGCTTTGTTCCGAGGGCACTGGTAGTTCACCACTGGAAGAGAGGGAAGGGTTAGTATCGATAAATTATAGTCAAAGAATCGAGAAGAAATAATCGAGTAGATTTTAAGCCAAAACACGCATGAAACGATTTTTGGACGAATGTACTTTTGGTCAATCGATCAAAATGACTGTGATTTCGTTCAATTTGACCGATTGACTAAACTTAACCTGCATGCGTGTTCGGCCTAAAATCAAATGGTTAGTGTATTTATTTCTCACATTCATGCAAGTTACGGATAAGTTTAACAGTAAAAGAGTTGGACTAGTAAACTATAAGTCACAAGTTCAAATCTTACCCAGTTAAACTGTTCAAAATTTCGCTTTTTGTCCAGAATTTTAGAAAAAAATCTTGACAGAGATCTTCAATTAAAATAAGCTAATTACCAAAATTATTTTGCTGTTTGTTCCACAAATTTATATGCCATCTCTTTCTCACTATATCTTTCTTTTAGCTTGTTTTAGTCAATGTCCTTTATAACCAAAAGATCATTACCTTTTCTAGTCATACAACTTGTAACACTGCTTACCCCCTAAGAAAGAGACCAATGCATTTATAGTTGGTAGCTCTCGTTCGTTTATTAAGAAATATACTAGGTATTAGTTTAAACGAGCGACATAGAAGGGAATTCAGTATTCAAAAGTAGTTCCATTTACGGGACCATAGTTGAAATCACAAAAAAAATCAACTGTTCCATAAATTTTGTTGAGTGATATAAAGGATATTTTATTTTTATAAGAACAAGGAACAGTTGTTTTTTTTTCCTGATTTCAAGGTTGGTCTCGTAGTTAATCGAACTAGTACGAAATACTAAATTATCCTCCTTCAAAAGTGTCCCTCATCGTTTAATCTAACACCCTGTATTAATACAAAGCTGTAATATGTAAGTAATACATACAAGTACATATTGATAAGAAATATACACTTCATATTGGGAACTCCACACACAATCTTTACCGTTCAATTTGCATGAGACTTAAGATGCGATGACACACAGTCAAAACTTGGTCAAAGTTTTGACCGTGTGTCATCGCATGACAAATGAACATGGGACAAACTGCAATTGGATCAAGTCCCAAGTCTCATGCAAATTGAACGGTAAACTTGAACATGTGGTTCCCAGAAAAAAAAATCTGGGAACATTAATACTGGGAACCTACATTTAAGTATATACGGAAGTGTAGCTTGCTTTTTTCTGAGAAATAAGCTACTTCCGTATCTGTATCTGAAACAGGTTGTTTAAACAAAGGACGTATTGAAGGAGGATTATTCAGTAGGTATTCAATTTTTGTTTGTTTGACTGTGGGAGCAACGTTGAAATTGCAAAAAACTGTTTCATACGACAAAATGTATGGAACAGGTGTTTTCTTTCCGCAATTTCAGGGTTTTGCAGTACCTAAATAGAATTTATCACCCTATTCAAAAAAGTTGAGATTCCAAGTGAAGATAATTTAGAAGAGAAAATATCTTTTGGCAATATAGAAGAGCTTTGACTGAGACAAGTTAGAAGTTTTTTTTTTTTCATTTAACTGTCAAACAGGTTGACTGCCAGTTTGACGAAAAATAGCCACCACGAAATATACAGGGTGGCAGGTTAGACAGTGGAAATATTTTAAGGGGTCACTGTACCCATCATTATGGACAACTTTTACTATGGGACCAACCCTGAAATCGCGAAAAATGATGAGTACAGTGACCCCTTAAAATATTTCCACTGTTTAACCTGCCACCCTGTAAATGTAATATCAAAAGGCGCTCGTAATTAAGTACAACTAGCTGAACTGAGCTAAAATTTTGGAATTGACCAAAATGTTATTCTGCTAATCAGTTTTATCGTATAATAAACACAAAAATCTATTTTTTTTTGTTATTTACGTGCTAGTACAGCATGTTAGCAGTATGTTCGCTGTGGTTTCGAGCAACAGTAACGTTTGGTTTTTTCAATTTACTGTATTTAACTAGAGCATTATTTCTAGCAATTTCATGCTAGTTTGAGCTCCGAATCTCCAAATCTATAGATTTATCGTGGACCAGATGCAATTAATTAACAGTTACCATTAGGGGCGAGCCCTCAGATCACAGAAACAAGGAGATATGCCATCATAGCAAATTAGTACGGGAACAACTGATGCCACTTTTAGTACATTTTTCGACACAATTACGAGCATAATTAAGCGCTCCTTGTGAATAAAAAGATCTTCCACGCATTGAACATTCCGCACACCCTCAATCGAACACTGTTAATCGTCACTCAATACTAGCACTAAACTAAAACACTGTATTTATACCATCGATCGTGTTCGGTTCGTCGGCAGCGCGTACGTTTTTAATACGAGCAATTTGCTCAAGATCAGGCATCAAGTTCGATAGCATATAGCATAATCGGCCTATAATGTTCCCACTGCTGGGACACAGGCCTCCTCTGTGAGAGAGAGTGGGCCGTAGTCCACCACGCGGGCCCAGTGCGGGTTGGTGGACGTCACATGTCTTCGAATTTTTGGTTCTAGGACATGCCGGTTTCCTCACGATGTTTTCCTTCACCGTTAAAGCAAGTGATAATTAATTTCTAATACGCACATGACTTCGAAAAGTTAGCGGTGCGTGCCTCAGGATCGAACTCGAACCATTCGCCGTGGGAGGCACATGGTTAAACCACTAGGCTATCACTGCACTGTTCGATAGCGCCTTGGCACATCTTCTTGTTTCTATGATCTGAGGGCGAGCCTATGACCATTAACCGGGCACACATCCAGACTCCGGGCTGCTACTGAGAATTCGATCCCTAATGGAAAACTCAATAACATTTTGCCCGACCCGGGGCTCGAACCCTGGATCTCTTGGCAGTAGCGCATGCAACCACCAGACTAACAAGGCAGTCAGGCTGTTGGCAATCCTACTGTCCTACTAATATTATAAAATAATGTAAAATTTTGTGAGGATGTATGATGGATAGATGTTCGTTACTCTTTCACGCAAAAACTACTGAACGGATTTTGATGAAACTTTACAGTAATATAGCTTATACATCAGAATACCACATAGGCTACCTTTCATCCCAAAAATTCGGGCAAAGCCGCGGTGAAAGCTAGTTTTATAATGTATGGTAAATAAGAAATAGCTGTAAAAAAGACGCCGACCTGTGCTTTGCGACCGTCTGAAGAATCCCTTGCATCCTTCGCACGTGATCACGCCGTAGTGGACACCAGATGATTTGTCTCCACACACTTTGCATGGTATTATTTCGATTTGAGCTGGAACAAATAGAAAAACATTGTTAATACATGTGGTTAAGAAGAAAATACAGCATTTTTGTGTTTCAGGGATTGCTATTTTTACAGTGTGTGGCGAAATCTCTACAATGATACATAATTACACAGCAGTACAATATGTATAACCAAAAGAGGGGCTCGTGGCTAAATGACGGCCGCGCTGATCGATCGATCTGCGAGGTTAAGCTGCGCTTGCCGCGGTCAGTCCTTGGATGGGGGACCGTTCTTTACACATCGAGACCCCTCCGTGCCTCGGAGAGCACGTTAAGCAGTCGGTCCCGGTTGTCATAGGAATATCTTTGACAATCGTTACGGGTAGTCAGAAGCCCTAAAAGTCTGACAGCTGGTCTAACATTCGAATACCGGTATTACCCATTAATTGGGTTGTGGAGGTCAGATGGCAGTCGCTCCACGTAAAATATTGATATTCAGTCAAAACTAGTTAGACTGGATGCCGACCCCAATATAATTTGGGAAAAGGCTAGGCAGATGATGACAATATGTATATCCAAAGCAAAAACTTTATGACGCTTTGCAAAATTATAGATGTTTCGACAAGAACAATAATCAGTTTAATTAAAAAAAGTTAAAATCGCCTTCAAAAAGATCACAATAATGTTGTATGAAACAGTTTCGGAAGTCGATGCCTGTAATTTTTGTTTTGGTTTGATTCGACACCGATTTCTGAAACCGATTTCAAAAAAGGAGGTTTTGTTCTGTCCTGTTCCCGCAGACAAACTGTGAAAGCAGTTTTGTGGGGCTTTGTTTAGTTATATGAATGTTGTGAAACGTTGATAAATAAAGATACATACATACATACATACGCAATTACAGCAATAGTAGAAATTTATAACTACCAACCGAACCTACACACTTTTTGCTATGTGAATTATACATCATCATCATAGGCGAAGTGAATTAAATTACGGTTTATCGAAGCTAGTTAAAAAAATTATTGAACAAAGTTAATAAAATTGGGGGACCACCGCGCAAGCTTCCTCTACCAAATGAAAAATTAATGAAAATCAGTTTATAATTAGAGGAAATATCGTGTTACACCCAAAAAAAATATCTAATATTTTTTTGTTGGTTGGTTATAAAATAGAAAAGATTTTTCGATCAAACTATACCTATCCCTTTTCGATTTTACTTCAAACTAAATAACTTTCATGCCTGACAAATCAAGCTATCAAATGTGATTTCATTCAAAATTTTAGGCTATCACCCACTTTCTGAACGTCAACAGTTGGCAGCCCCCATAAACGCCCACCACACACCACTTTCTAGTATTTAAGCTGGGAAGAAGTGGCGAGACAAATTCCCCACCATACCTAACCTATATCCAACACTAGCTTCGCCCACGGTTTCACTCACTAATGAGACGAAAAACATATTTTTTTTTCATACAAACTTTACCACCCCTGTAACCTGATCACCCCTTTAGGGGTATAATAAAAAAAAAACCCTCCCTAATGCACCTTTAAGGGTGCTCGAGGAATATTTCCTCCAAATTCCAAATCTACTATAATAATATACTGTATTATTAGGTACTAGCTATGCCCTGCGATTTCACCCCCGTCACTCGGCTCCTAAGGGTCGCAGCGTGATGTTAAATAGCCTATACTATTCCTTATGAATTTGGCTATCATATACAAAAAGAATTTTTCGAATCCGACGAATAGTTCTAGAGATTATCGCGTTCAAACAAACAAACTCTTCAGCTTTATTGTAAGTATATTTATAGACAGATTTTTTTGTTTTTTTTTTTTTATAAAACTCCGTTAGGTATATTACGTAACAAAAAAAATATAACCTATTCAACAGCCCTGCTTGCCCCAATTTCATTGAAGCGTGAAGATAACTTGTACTGTATTCGCAGCCGTTTTTGGTCGGTGAGTTCATCGACCCCGAGGCAAGGTCGGAACGCGGCCGATGACTTAGCGCTTATATGTGTGCGTTCGGTGTGCAGATAGGGACAGCCCTTTTATGAATGTGTGTGGAATAAGTACTGCCTGACTCCCTTTTGTTGAGATATAAAATGCAACTATTGAGTATTTGACTACGAGTCGAAATTTACAAGAATTTTACCTTATTTTAAAGCATGCTTAGCTTATAAAGGAAATTACATGTCAAAAAAATTTGACGCTAGTAATGCTTTCTTTTTTAATTAAGTATTTCATTCGTTATTTTATTTCACTGTTGCTGAACTTTTATTTCTATTAAAAAATATCCTATTGCAGGGGTTTTCACTCCCATCTTATGCCTTGGCTACGAAATGCGACGCTCCAAGCGAATTCGCCTTGTGCTGCAAGCGTCAAAAACAACTGAACCTCGCTGCTGCTTGCAGCGGTATCCTTGATTTTGATTAATATTAACAACATTAATCAAAATCTCATGCAATCTTAAAATAAAACAATTAAAAAAAAAGCCCCTAGCCCCCTAGCTCCCCCCCCTGGATCCGCCACTGGGTCACGCAGACGAAGTCACCGACGAAGTGGTAGATTATTGCTAAATGTCACGCCAAGTGATTTTTTTGGCTGTAGGTATAGTATTTTCGTTCAACCAATCAATAGCTGATATGAGAATTAACAGCAGATTTACCAATCAAAGACTTTGATTATGTCAGAAAAGGGGAAGCGAGAAATAGTCTGTAATGTTCCCACTGCTGAGACACAGGCCAGGCGCGGTCGCAGGGGTGGGGGGGTCATAGGGGACATGACCCCCCCCCCCCAAAATCGTACAAAAATGCGCCAAACACGGTAATTCACGGTATAGTACGTCGGCATTAATCGGTATGACCCCCCCTAAAGCCTTCAGCTGCGGTATGACCCCCCCCCCAAAATCGTCAGCTGCGACCGCGCCTGACACAGGCCTCTCTGTGAAGTGTGGGCCGTAGTGCCCGTAGTCCACCACGCAGGCCCAGTGCGGGTTGGTGGACGTCACATAACTATTGTCATCGAATTTTCAGCTGGCTCGGCTTCGGCTACCAGCTAAGTCCGTAATTTCGTGGAAAATAAATAATTTTCACAGTAAAAAGGGAAAAATTTAAGTTAATTCTTACACGTGTCACTCTCATTAACTTTTTAATGAGATATGTCATTAATAACCTATTAACAAAGTGATGTCATTGATTTAATAATTTAAGGGATATTCATAGATAATTTTGTTACGCTTAGTTGAGATAAATCTATCTTTTTTTTTTATACGACGATGGTAATATCCAGGCGTACCTGCAGCCCGCCTGATGGTAATCGGTTACTGTACATAGCCTATGAAACAATAAATTGCAACGTCGAGTAGGTATCACTGCACGTTGCCGACTGGGCGACCCTTTAAAATGAGGATTCGCTGTGCCGAGAGCAGGTCCCCCGCTGTCAACACAGCGCATCCTCAGGAGCTCTGGCGACCTTACTCACCACAGGAACACAACACTACCGAAGAGCGTTATTTAGCTGTGGTATTCTGTAAGGTGGAGGTAATTCCCCAGTTGTGGGGCTCGTGGCTCGTGGCTAAATGACAGCCGCGCTGACCGATCGATCTGCGAGGTTAAGCTGCGCTTGCCGCGGTCAGTCCTTGGATGGGTGACCGTTCTTTTACACATCGAGACCCCTCCGTGCCTCGGAGAGCACGTTAAGCAGTCGGTCCCGTTGTCATAAGAATGTCTTTGACAATCGTTACGGGTAGTCAGGAGCCCGAAAGTCTGACAACCGGTCTAACATTCGAATACCGGTATTACCCAATAATTGGGTTGTGGAGGTCAGATGGCAGTCGCTCCACGTAAAATACTGATATTCAGCCGCAACCAGTTAGAATGGAAGCCGACCCCAATCTAGTTTGGGAAAAGGACGTACTTCCCCAGTCGAGTTGCTCCAGATTTGAGCGAGACATCCCGCTATACTTTTCCGTTTCCCCTGTCTGTGATAAATTCAGACTTCAGACTGATACTGAGAGTTTCTTAATAGGACACGCCTATGAGATCTTGCCCGACCCAGGACTCGAACGCAAGGGCGTTGGATTAACTGCCCAGAGTCTGGATTTGTGCCCGGTCAAAGGCAATAGGCTTGGCTTGACATAAAACTCGCCATTTGAGCTTAATTGAAATTAAAAAAGCATTTTGAAAAATATACGGAAAGGACTCATTAGTCGGGCTGTACTTCATTAGATCATTCACACCATACTTAACCTCACTGTCATAAATACGAAGATTTCTCTTTAATCCAATTACGTACAAAAACAAATAAAAAATGAATTTAAATACTCTTGAAATACTCGATCACACCAAACTATAATTTCATATCTGTACCGACATACACAATCTGAAGCCCAGCGTTCTATGGGCGTCCGCCGTGTCCTTTCTAACGAGAAAATAATTTTACTAATAGGTATTAGGTATAAAGCTGAAGTTTGTTTGTTTGAACACGCTAATCTCTAGAACTACCAGGCGGATTCTAAAAAATATTGTTGTATACCTATACAGGGTGGCAGGTTAGACAGTGGAAATATTTTAAGAGGTCATTTTACTTATCATTATGAACAACTTTTACTAAGGGACCAACCCTGAAATCACGAAAGAAAAATCAGCTGTTCCATACATTTATGTTCACTTAGCTCGACAAAATATATACAGCTGATTTTTTTAAAATTAAAATTAGGCAATATTTGTTAAACAATAGGTAAGAATAGTTGAAAATGTAAATTGCGTTCCGTTAAACGAAACTCGAAACAATAGTTTCAACCGTTCCGTTTTACGAAATACAACATTAGTCAACGAAATGACAGTCTTTGCAATATCCTTTTTAATTCTACTTTGTCATTATTTCGGCATAAATAGGTAGTCATAATTTCGACATTGGAATTAATGGAATTGGAGTTGGATAAAAATTTTAATAGATAATAGGCTAGGCGATTTATGAAACTTAAAATTGACAAAACGATAGTAAAAAATATTTTTTTAAATTGTTTTATTTGACATTCCTACAATAATTACGATTTTCAAGTAGGTATACCTAAACTCACTATCCATAAAAAATATCGGAACCATTTTCACACGCTGAAAACCACATCCAAATCGAACCAGCAGTTTCCGTCGTTTACGACCACAGTAGACAGAGATACAAACTCTTCTGTCTCTGTCGCACCGCTCAGCTGATTGTGACGTCATCGGCCGTCGACCGCGAGCATGTTCGGAATTGTATCACGCCCCGCTACGTCATACAACGGTCAGTCTTTTGAATTTGGAACGTTTAGGATTTACGGTTATGTTATGGTGTGAATTAGTTTTTGTTTTATTTTAGGCAGAACTTGATACGGATCAGGTAAATGAGGTCGAAACTTCTTTTCTCTGTTCCGTGGATGAAACCCTGGGTTTAAAAATAAAAAAAGGTTTGATTTTGATTTTGGAACTTTTAGAATTTAGGGAGGACAGACAGACACTTTTAGTTTTTTGCATTTCAATATTTGTACCGGAATTTCTGTAAGGGCTGATTTTTGAATCGTCAGATAACTTTATCCAAGGATGAATTTAAGTTTTTTTACTATTTTTCTATCTGTCAAACGTCAATTATATTCCTTGGATAAAAGATAGGTATCTGAGGATGGAAAAATCAGCACTAAATGTAACCGCTGCGATAAATACTTTTTTAATCTTACTGTTTTTTTTAGAATAAAAGAAAAACTTGAAAATGAAAAGAAAAATAATTAGGAAAATAAACCTTTCTTTTACTTATTTTGTTATTTATTTTGTTGAGTAGGTATAACCTACATTGTGTGTGATAAGTAAGCAATAAGAGCTTAAGTTTTTTATTGAATAGGTATTCTTTAATGTATAGCGAATATCTTTATGATTTATTCTTTATTGAATAGCTATTTAACACTAAATACTGAATAGTGAATAAAAGTTTGTTTAGACCACAGATAATTTAATACTATACGTACAGATGCCTCATCTCATACAAAGAAATGTGACCGATTTAGCGCGGGCTATCTTCGGGCTATACATTTTTCCGTGCTTAAAGCATTTTTCCAAATTTGAACAAATATTTTTCATGATGTATTTTTTATGTTCTCAATTTTACACAAACTTCAATAACAAATCGATACATATAACGCCATCTATTATGAGTTATTTCAACAAATGTTACTTTGTTCCTGATGAGACCCCGTGGTTTAGACTATCAAGGTAGACAACTACTCTTTTCAAACTATACTCTGGCCACAATTGTTAGCAGTAACTTGACAATTCAAAGTTAAATAATGATAGGTACCTATACCAAGGTGTCGGGATGGGGCACTGAATGAATTTGCGAAAAGAACGAATGATAAAAATAAGAAGGTGTTGAATTAAATAAATCTTAACAAATTAATGTAATAAGTACATACTTAATTCAGTTCAATCAATTTTGTTCATTCTTTTCTTGTAAACTGGTATCCCTCCAGTTATCAAGTTACTGCAAACAATTTTATTATGAGTCCAATTACCTATAAAGTCCGGCCGCTTAAAGAATGCGTTCCTGAGTCCTGACAGTTCGTGATTGTATGGGCAACGAAACTTTGAAGTGGAAAATATTTTACAATTACAAATAGGTATTTTCATCGTCTATGTACGCTATTGATACTAATTTAACTAAAATTCTTATTATAACATCAACCTAAACTAAAAAAATGGTTTAGTGCTAAATTAATCAAGTGTCAAGAACGCATTCTCTTAGCGGCCGGACTGTCGTGAGAATTTTGCCTCCCAATCTGAACCAGATGCGACTGACTTAACTGTTTGGGGAAATCCTCCGAATTCAAACCTTTGCGAACCCCTCCCGACACCCGCTTTCGCCCGCTCAGCGTTTGACAAGGCGGAATGACAGGCCCATAGATATTTTAGCCGACGACTACACTTGACAATCGAGTTGGTGATTATTCGATTTTCAATTCGATTTGCATTCAATACTATGCTTTACACACCCACCGTACGTCACGGGTGAACGCCCTCTCGAAGCCTCGGCAAGGCTTTAGTTAGGGTTGTCACAAAAAGTTTTGCAGTAGGTACCTACTTATAACAAAAAAAAATGTAGAAAGTGAGAAAAAAACTTTACTTTTGTTTTTGCAGTGAAATTTAACATAATGTTTGAATTCAATTAATAATAAGGATTAAAATGAGTACTATACAGATGTCTTGCATAAAAATACTTAGGAAAGTTTTCTGTTAGAAAATAGTATTAGCATGTTAGATGTTATTGCCATAATTTCAAAATTAATGCCTAAAAAACCCCAATTTGCATTAACTGATGCAAGATTTTTCAGGCATTAATTTTGGCACGTGTAACTACCTGGTAACACTTGCCAACCATGGGTCTAGTCCCAAATTTAAATTTTAATCTAACGGCTTGCGTCAGGGGTCATCGACCGGAGTTGTCCGAACTAGCGATACAAACAACTTTACTGTGACACCCCTAAATTCGCTACCAAGACTCTACTACATTGAAATAAAGTTTAATTTTACACAGCAATTGGTTTAAACATTGCGAAAATATTTTTGCATTTACTAGCTCGAAATTCGAATGTGACTCGAGAAATTGTTTCTACTATCTTTAATGTTTTTTTTTCTTTGCTAAATGGCATGATATTCTCGTATTGCCGGTTGTATATTTTTATTTTAGATGAAATATATTTTGTTTTTATTGAGTAAATCAGCGATTCCTAAAGTGGGTTCCGCGGAACCTAGGCATTCCATATAAAAGTTACCAGGATTCCGCGAAATTATTCATTTTTGGCTGTAAAACAATTTCGTTCTTCACATTAAAAGTTAAAGTAAAGAATGATAGTGTTGCCGTTTTAAAATATTTCTAATTAAAGTTTTTGTTCTTATTTAAATTACAATATCTTTGATTTGTAATCATTTGATATGAGATGCGATAAAACAAAAGGTATTTGGTGAGTGTTCCATTATCTTAAAAGTTTAGGAACCCCTGGAGTAAATTATTATCGGTTCTCATACATATTTGTGTATTTATGTATGTTTTTAACACGTTTATAAATAAAATAACAGTCAATAAGCTGCGGCTAAAAATAATTATTATCAATACCGGCGACAAATCCTAAAATAATCTCTCTCACTCTCAGGTTTAAAAATAATTATGATAATGATGTTTACGTCAATTTAAATCAACTAGCTTTATCTTGAGACTTTTACGATTTATATCAGACGTGTAGGTAGGTACACAATGGCGGACACCGCAAAGTATTGCTACTTTTAGGGTTCCGTACCAAAATGGTAAAAAAGGAACCCTTAAGGTGCGACTTCGTCTGTCTGTCTGTCTGTCTGTCTGTCTGTCACACCTGCTTATTTCAGCAACTACTAATGCTATCGGCTTGAAATTTGGAACAATTATAAAAAATGCTTGTCCAATTTTATTGCAAATGAAAAAATTAAAAAAATATTTTTATTTTCATTGCAAAAGGGGCCGGAGTGGGGGTCCAAAATTTCAAAGTGGGGTTACTAGGTCAAATGGCATATCATATGAAAGGGCTTGATCTGCACATTTCAAAATATATTTTCATTTAATTTTATGTTTCACAGTTTTCGACATATGATGAAAAATGTCAGAAAAAATACAATTCCCCCCCCCTTATCTCCAAAGTTTGCGGAGTGAAAAATCTGAAATAATTAGAGTTGATAGGAATTGACCCAAATATTGCACCAAAAATAAAACTATGTTCCTAACTAGTACAGTTTTTTCAAAATCATCAAAATTCTTTCACAAACAAACTTAGTTTTGCGGTCCGGTTTTTTTCACTTTATACGTCCAAAACTGATACGGAACCCTCGGTGCGCGAGTACGACTCGCACATGGCCGGTTTTTTATTAATTAAACATTAATTAAAGTAACCAACTCGCACTGGGCCCGCGTGTGGTGTATTATGGCCCACTCCCCCTCCCAGAAGCCTGAGCTGTATCCCAATAGTGGGAGCATGATACGAGTATTAAGCTGATTAAGTGTATAATTGTGTAATTAAACATCTTAAATCCCTTCCAAAATAACTTCAACCGATACAAAGAAATGTAATCATCACATTATGAAGAAATATCTTATTAGCAGAATCAGCAACTTATAAAGTTCAACAACATTGCTTGTTGCTCAAGAGTTCTATATTAATTTCATAACGAGAGAGCCAATATGATGCAACTTTATGCGTCAACAATCAAGAAAGGAATACCATCGTATATGCATAGTGTTGTAAGATACGATTGTTATCCCTGGAAGTGGTCAGAGTTGTAAACAGGGTAGGCAACCCTACTATAATGACACGGGTCTGTAACCGAAAAATGGCGCGCTTTGTGGGATGTAAATGGATGAAAATTGTAATATTTATAATACGACTTTTTTTACATAGAATTTCCTGCAACGAGTGTTACATAAATATTGTTCTAAGAATTAATTATATTTTTAGCTAAAAATACTTTTAACCGAGCTGCTTTATCCCGAGATTGAGCTCCCTTTAATTTTAAACATACCTACTGTATTTTTTTTGTTTTTTTTTTTAAAGTTGGCAACCTTATTGTATACCTATAGCGGCTATAGCATAAAGTCATAAACCTATCGATATAAAATTTTCATTTGACACGTAAACCTTTCGATTTTTACAAGGTTTAGGGTTAATTATTCCAAATTAGAAAAGGTTGATTTTAGAATTTTGACGTTTTAAGGGATTTGCTATAAAAAACTGTCAAAATGTTAAAATAATCTTCAGAAATAACAGACCTATGGACAAATGGAAAATTGACCCTACAACTAGGTACCTACCTACCTACGTAGGTACGTACCTAGATAAAATATAACGAAAACATAACCCTGCCTTTGCTGTCGCGCAGTAGGGTAAAAAACATTTGGATATATCACTCATTGCCTGCGAACACCAATCACAACAAACCTATTTATATTATCAAATCTACTTGTACTATTTTTGCACAAGCCCCGGACCAAAGAAATCACACAAACAGCCTATAAAATAAATGGATTAAAGTATTAGTTTTTGGCTTCAGATCAGCTGTGATTGCTGTGAACGGTCATCGAACCCCCGATCTATTGTTTCAGTAATGTATTGTAATCACATTCTTCTATCGTTGCACAAGTTTTTAAATGAACCGTCTGGTATTGTAAATCAATGGAATAAAATAAAAAGGATTTTTTTATTGTTTAAAGTCAACTTGGTATTAAGCTAGTCGAGATTTCGAGAATGCAAGCGACTTGTGTAAAGCTAACCGAATCATTGGCATTTAAAATTAGAATGTTATGGTGTTCGAAATGAACAGTGAAAATTATTTTGCAAATTATTATTAACTATTCGATTTTTAAAATTGTGTAAAAAACTGACCTACTCGGCGATCCCTCATTTTGAATTTCCTTTTTTTTTTGCTTAACGAAACAAAAGAAGAACTAACTTTTAATTGATTATTAAATATGTAACACAAGGGAAGAGGACCTAATAAAATTATGAAATCGCTCTCCATTGTTATTGTAGCGACTATATTCATCAACAAACTATTTGAATATGTTAATATTCATATATACTTATCACTATTATTATAGGTATCATGTCTGCATTATGACGTAATGAATATACATTAACTACATGTATTGGGAGCCAAGGAACGACCTTGCCGACTGTCTGCCGTTCAATATCGTGATATACAAAGATTACTCACTAAATTATACATACAGTCTAGTGGTCGCAAGCGCAAATGCTGAACCCGGGGTGCTGAGTTCGATCCCCGGGTCGGGCAATTCAGGAAATTTTCAGTATTAGCCCGGAATGTAGACATAGGCTTGCCCTCTACCTATAACATCCGACTTAAACCTAACTGGCGAAATTGAGTGTACAGTCAGCACCCCACATTTTCTGACCCCTCTTAGGGTGGATTTTCATCAGACGAGCGAATGCTCATTCTATCCCCTGTCTGTCAATTCTTTTAGTGTAAACAGGCGTTCTTGTGTTCTAAAGATTCGTTCGGCTGATCTAAACATCTATTGTTCTTGGTTGTCACTTTTTCTCGTCGATATTTTGGTGTAAACGCTTTCGTTTACACTGAAAGATCGAGAAAGAATGCTCTTGTTCTTCTCTAGCTCTTTGTTCGTTTGGTTCAAATCCACCCTTAGAAATAGTAAGGTTCTAAGAGGGGTCAGATAATGTGGGGCACTGACTTTACTAATACATTTCTGTTTATCCCTTCGGGGCATACAGGAGTGATGTTTCGGTTATGTTAACATTTCAGAGGTCGCTAAAGGCTAAATTATCTAGTGGAGAACTGGAGAAGGTGGTAATAGCTTCAACTAACGGACAAACTGACTGACAACTATTGCTTGACTATTCAAAAGTGCCTGTAAATGGTCTAATTGAAATAAATGTTTTGACTTTGACTTTGACTTTGAAATAGCAGTATAGCACGTTTCACATAAGGAAACCCCATTCGACGCTATGTTGGCTCCCCTGTCTGTCACTCCTGTCTAGGTCTTAACGTTTTTTCTGGAACGAATTTCTTTAAGGCGGCTTACGCTAGGACTAAACTGAGAGAAAAACGCGATGACTTATAGCTATTCAACAAAATAGCACGCGCGACGTCGGTCTATATCTATTAGGTACCTCAAAAACTATTGAACGGATTTTTTTGTAGATTTATGTATAGATACTTAATGCCTAAGACACTAAAAAGTAGTGAACGAGAGAGATTCTGAAAAATCTTTCAACATCGTTAAAAACGTTGTAGCGTTTGACATTCAAGGCAGCCAACATCGCGTTGAACTTCGTGAAACGCTATATACATAGAAGTAATAAATATATTATATATTTATTACTTAAATATATTATATATTTATTACTTAAATATATTATATCTTTATAATTGCCTTGCGACCAATAAAACTTAAGAACTTTGTCTCTGAGTAAAGGTGCAATGCAATGAGATCTTGACCTAAGAGGTATATTGTAGATATGTTACTGTAAGAGCCCGAACTTAGATAAATCTTAAGATTTACCAGTAAAACCTAAGATTTACCAACTCTTAATGGTAAAAGTCCGAACTGTTCTGTGATCATCGTTCATTTCGGACTTTTACCACCATACACTCGGTAAATCTTAGGTTTTACCTCAGAGACACGGTAAATGTTGAAAAGAGTGAATAAGTTGTGCCAGAAGCGAATTGGTGAACCCCGACTCCACGTGATCTTGTCTGCCCTACCTAGCGTTGAAAATTCCGAAAAAAAACAATTTGTTTTATCCACGAAAAAAACAAATCGTGGTTTTTTTCGGTTTTTTTCGGAAAAATCCGAAAATTCACAGGACATATCTTTCCCGCCCCACCTCACCTCCACACCCCTCCCCCCTCCCCTCCTCATGTTGGTAAATGCTAAGATTTACCGGTAAAACCTAGGATTTACCACTATTCGGGCTTTTACAGTAATAATAGATATAAGAAGAAATACATAGGCATATATTTAAGAAAAGAATGGCCTTGTTGATCCACCTCTCAATATTGCATGATTCCATACAAAATTGTATGGAATTTTATCTTGATGGTAGAACCCAAATACAGGCAAAGGAATTTCAGTAAATTGTATGTAAGCATGCAGAGATTGAATTACGAACTGTATTCTAAATTCGAAGATTTGAATGATGGTGGGTCTCGATCTCGAAGTCTCGAATAATGCAGTGTGGCTGTTTGATGTTTGACCCTTGCCTAAACTTATTCAAATAACACAATAATAAAAAAAGTAATTTATAGTATCTACTCAATTCTTGATAAAGAAAGTATTTTGAGTTAGCATATTTTTCAACTGAGACTAAAAGCTGACCCGATACTAACAAACTTGGTGAAACACCAAGAAAATGATTATAAAAGTGCGTAATGTACGAGTATTTATATATATTAGTGCACGGCTTGTTGTGTGGTTTGTAGTTATAATAATTATAATTATCCTTAAATGAAAATAAATTTGCATTGTCGTTGTAGTGCATTTTTATCGCAACAGGTAAATGTCCACACAGCTTGTTGATGACCGGTAGATTTTGAACTGTATTCACCAGTTCAAAATCTATTGGTGGATAAGTGGGCAATTTACAAAAAAATCCGTTAACACCATATTTTTATTTTTCTACTATGATAATAAAGTTAATACAAAATGGTGATTTATTTTTTTTATTTTAGGGTCTATCCCAGACTACCCAATTGGCATAAATATAAAAAAATTGTATTCACTTTTTGAAATCCTGTAAATGTACTGAGTTTTTTTACATTCAACAAATTTTAATGTAACGCACGCAGAACAAATCCAATAAAAAAATACGAGCAATAAAATTAGACATTTAAAATCAGCAAACATTTTTTACGTAAGGCCAAGCCTACAAAAAAAATATTATAACAACAGTGAATCACTATCAAGTCAAGGCAATGACCGATATCGGTCAAACGCAAACCGCATTACAGATCGTATCGCAAATTCATAATACGTAACGCGGACGAGCGCGTTACCGTATTTCGAATTACCTACGTTTTGTGACGCGGGTGACATCACGGGCCAATGACCTCAATATACCGCGTGCTTTTCATTTTATATTTAGGCGAAACCATTTTACTTTGACCTTTCGTGTGTACAGGAATGTTTGTGTCGATAGATCAGTTAATAATGGTATTTAAACCGTTATAATTGACAATTTTATCTTGATCTCTGATATATTTAGAGTTGTTCCGAATGATAGGTCTTTGGTAAATTGTTGTGTTTACTCTGCGGTGACTGATATATTTTGATCTGTCACGTCTATCAAAATGTTTCTGCAGACAGTTCATTCAGTTTTTAAGATTTGTGTAAACGTTAAACGAAAGAGTAAAGTATTTTTTTGGACATCTAAGTTGCGATATAAGCTTTAATACCTATATTAACTATAGGTACCTACATTAATAAAGTAGCCAGACGGCTAGACAGATAAATGACGATAGCAAATTATAACAAAACATGTTTATCACTGAACTAGATCTATAACGGATGTTCCTACCTACTAATCATTTCGGAACTTTTTTCTACAAATAAGTCGTTATTCTCGCACTTTACAAAGAAATTCGAAATGTCAAAGGTCTTACGACACTTCTACTACGTCACAAAAAATCTGCGTAAAAAGTCGTAATTCAAGTTATGACGTTTTACGCAGATCTTTCTGACATTTTCCAAAAAAAAAAAATTAATAAAGATTATGTCAAAATAATGTTACTATTGCAATTTTAAAACCAGAATCCAAGATGGCGGAAACTCGTAGTAATGACATCCACATTTTCAGCCTGTCACAGGTTATTGAACTGCAGTCATTTGAAAAAAATGATGACTAAGTAATTATAACTAACTACATGAATCACTTTTGTAATGAACTTAGCTTTTAATATGGAATTACTTTAGTTGTATTGTGAAATCTCAGTTTTGCATGTACAAAGACATGTAACAAAAAGTGTTCAGTACATTTTGTTACAAAAAGCAATATTTCCTTAAATGGTCATTTATTTTGACGGGGGGCTCGTGGCTAAATGACAGCCGCGCTGATCGATCGATCTGCGAGGTTAAGCTGCGCTTGCCGCGGTCAGTCCTTGGATGGGTGACCGTTCTTTACACATCGAGACCCCTCCGTGCCTCGGAGAGCACGTTAAGCAGTCGGAGGAATATCTTTGACAATCGTTACGGGTAGTCAGAAGCCCTAAAAGTCTGACAGCTGGTCTAACATTCGAATACCGGTATTACCCATTAATTGGGTTGTGGAGGTCAGATGGCAGTCGCTCCACGTAAAATATTGATATTCAGCCGAAACTAGTTAGACTGGAAGCCGACCCCAATATAATTTGGGAAAAGACTAGGCAGATGATGATGGTCATTTATTTTGACATCCCCTCTTTTTCTGTTTATTGCAATTTAACGATTTTATTAATTAAAAATAGATAGTAGGTACCTAGCAACCACCCCTCAATCCCTGCATGAATTAACAAAAAAATAAACCTGAAAATTATAGCGTATAAGAAAGAAACTTTAAGTCTTAATAATTATGTTACATATTTATTAAGGAAAACGAACAGAAAGCGGTTTTATTTTATTTAAATTCCCATAATATTTTTAAAAAACCGGACAAGTGCGAGTATGCCTCGCGCCCTAAGGGATCCGAAATATGATCATAGATGGCGCTACTGCATACTTCCAATGGCGCCATCTATGAGCAGATGGCTCCACTTATGGTCCGGTGACTGACGGCGGACAACAAAGTCATCCTATAAGGGTTCCGTTTTTCCTTTTGAGGTACGAAACCCTAAAAATTGGTTCAAGTTAAAAGTTACGCTTTTTATGGCCAAGCATAGTGTGAACCAAGTAGTTGTAGACCAATTACAAGGGGTCTACTGTTTCGCTTAAAATATTTAATATGAACATTAATCTCATCTTTCAAACACTTCTCGCTATTTCGTAATAGGACCCTTTATTCGATATTAAACAAAAGGAGAGACTTGTATGGTATGTTGTTTATATAAGAACTAAGTGGACCCATTAACTACGAGACTGCGGTTCTTAAGCTTCTAAGCTTCTGTTATATCGATAAAGTTCGGTGAAACATATGATAAATGCGATTATAACTTTTTTTTTCGAATTAAATATCCGAGAATAAAAAAAAGTTTTTTTTTTATTTTGTCACAAGATTGCATGACCTAACATCATCACGATTATTCAACACACAAACACTAAGCAAGAACTAATAGGGATGTTAACTACTTTTTTTTTATTGTGAATCTGTAAACTATTTGAAAAAAGACAATTAACACCAAAAAAACCGATGAAACATCTACAAAATTGGCATAGTTATAAGCGTTTTAAAACGATTTGCTAGACACGGATGGCGCTACCTGCTAATGACGTAACACCACCTACGTCCGCTTGCGCGACAAAGACGGAGCGATACTCCCTCCAAAAACTTTTAAAGCGTCTATGTTTTCCATTTTGTGATAAATTATTATTTTGGCTTTTCCTTTTTTATTGTGCCTATTCCTTCTTTGAAATAAAATAATTTATTTGTACTTTTTTAATAGTAGGACACTACCGTATTATGCTAGGCTACAGGTATTAATTCAAGGTACAATAATTGAATGATATTGTTATTTAAAAGTGACAGTACTTCTGACAAAACAGCTTGCCCTCCTGACCTTAATGTCACGGAGTCACGGTAAAACCCTCAAGCTATTTTATAAGACCACTACAGAAATCGAAAGGTAAAGGTAATAAAATCATTCGACCCTATTTCTGTTTACGAAATAAGTTTCGAAATCGCTCAAATAAATTTCGTTTCTTATCTCCCCCACGAAGCAAAAACAATTAACTTTGGGAATTTTAATAATTTGTTGAGTACGTTAACAAAACCATTCGTTTGAACGCGCCCTAAAATAAAAGTGACAGCATACGTCACGTGACGTCACGGGTCGACGACATCACGAGTTCGTTCTATTTTTGAAACGTTTTGACAATTTTTTTTTATTATTGCATGAGGTGTGTATTTATAGAATTTATCATATTTTTTTGTTTCGCGAATTTTACTGTGTATTATTTTTTTTTTACTGTTTTTGGTGTTTATTAAAAATCTATCGTCTGCGAATTATTTAATGTCCGTCACGAAAAATGTTACTTTTTAATTAAACAGAGGCTTAAGATATTATTAGGGAGCGTTATTTCGGTGCTCCACCCATAGCAGGTACCTGTAGGTAGCTAGGTAGGTAGGTACGTGCCGTTCTTGTGGAAAATTTCTGCGTGCGAAAATCAATAAGCTTATAAAAGTGAGCTGAGATTTTATTGAATGTTCGGCGCCTATCATGTCTCTTTTCTAATAATAAAATTATTGTTGTATTCAAGCCACCATTCATTTCTGACACTTGTATTTTTTTCTTTGACATGGCTACATTATAATATTGTAGTACCGGCTCTTAACTTTATCGATTTAAAAAACGAATGACGTAAACTGTCAATTCATGTTTTTACCAGCTGCATCCATCCCACGCGGCTATGACAAAATCTTATACAGCCCGAAATAAAGGATGAGTCTAGTGATACGAAGAGGTGAACGTATCATTAAATTAACGGGCAATGGCCTTGAACCCGGCCAGTTGAGGCCAATTCGTTGCCGGATGACAACCCCAAAATTGTTCTATTGCGCCATTCCAACAGAAATGAGTAATGACAATTGGACTTAAAAATGAGATCTAAATTAATTTAAATTGTCATTTCTGTAGTGGGAGTGCAGTTTTCCTTTGAATTCAACTGTCATATATTTAAAAATAATTGTTATTGATTAAAATGTCAATACAAATCATGCACAGTTTTCTAATTTTGAAAATAATCAACTCGTGAGTGTAAAATAAAATTCCTAATTCAAAAGCTGTAACATAAATTACTTTCGAATTGACATTCCATCAATAAATGTCTCAATTAATCTAAAGTTTTACATTACGCAAAGACAACGCCACATACAGCCTTCACTTACGTCGTTTTACCACTGTAATGGCATCCACGTGTCGGTTTTCGACGGGGTTAATGACACTAACCTGCACTTTGACTTGCCTAGTAATTGTTTGTTTTTTTTTAATTTATTTAATAGCTTGCAAAGTACTGTTATAAATTTTGTTTTACTAGTATGTGCGGATTGTGTGTGGAAGCCCTAATTTTGATGTAAAAGAGTGAATGGTTGGGATAGTGATTTTTTTATTTTGAATCGCGCAAAAAAGGTAAACTTGTTAATGTTTAATTCAGCAGTCGTTTTTAAATAAATCTTGTTAATACGAACGTATTACCTAACTCATACATATTACATTTTTTTTTTTTTATTTTAGTTCTTTGCACAACTAAGTAATTATTATTAATTTAAGTCAGAAACGAATTTCATCTGACTCTTTCTACTACAGAATTATCTACAAATAGCCTTCTAAAATATTATCAGTGTAACTGCATAATGAGCTAGCATGATTTTCGCTTTTTTACTAACAAACTCTACGTCTATAATTACATAACAATAGATGAGACATACGTCCTTCTACACTTCGTAACCCAAATTCGACAACAATTAACACAAATAAATGTAACAAAGAAAAAACCCGGTAGTATAATTGTGGAAAATTATAATTTAGAACACAAACATTTAAATGCAATTTGGAGCAATAGATAAATGTATCGATTTTGTAAATAATGTCCACAAAAATGTAGGTCGAATGACGCAAAATATAAGTACCTACTTAAACTTGAGCAATCGAGTTTTTGTCTGATGCAGTTTTCCAAAAAGTCTTTGTAATGTGTAAAAGAGACATCTCTACCAAAAACTGACAGATTTTTTTTTGGCACAAAAGTGATATTACTTAAGACTTTATTCATTACACATGTCATTGTAGACAAAAAATACTTTCGATGGATCTTTAAATTCGACCTTGAGTTGACCTGGAATTTTTAATAACGCTTAGTGCAAGTAGTTTTGGACCAATTAGCGGCATAGTAACCCGGATTCCTGAATTCACTTTTACTTGATCCAGTTTTTATTTTATTTTAACTGTCATTCTTATGTCAACTTTCATCTGATTCTCAGTAGTGAGAGCGATTATGAAGAAGGTGTCATCTGTCCCACTTGAGTTGTCTTTTTTGAAGAGTTTAGGGAAATTCCAACTCTCCTGTAGCCTAAAGGTCGTAAGTGAATCAATGAACATGACGAGTTTTACGAGAGACATATTATCGTAACTACATTTATCTAATACCTACTACTCATTTTATCTCTGACGTAATTGTTAGATGATAAAAGGCATAACTAAAATAATCACATCAAGAAAATTTCATTGTTCGAGCATAAAAAGTATAAATCAAAAAGTGATAGCTGTCATTTTTTTTAACGCAAAACAATAACAAATCGAAAAAGTTAGGATTTCTGCTGAACCCTTTAAAAAAGGTTATCTCAATATTTTATACGCACTTTGCTCCATCGAATTGGACAACACAAACAATCAAATTGATACTGTTATTTGCATAACGTATCGTGAATAAAGGACTAATTACATTTGTGCGTAACACATCATGTCATAACAAATTAAGTTACCTTAGTTTACGCTGTCAACTTAATACAAAAATAGGGATGTTAATTGTAATTATTTTCGGCATTAATTAGGATAATTTGTAGTCCAAAAATTTCGGATATCAAAAAAATATTCGCCGACGAAAACAATTAAAAATCTCAAATAATTGTTATGTAGAGTCCTTAATCTTATCATGACATAAGACAATAATTAAAAAAAATAAGTACCTCTTATAGAATTAGCGGCTTTCTTATCCATAAACATGCCAGATATCGATGAGCCGAACATCCCATCACTGCTGCCGGGCGGGGGGGATGTACTGTCCGCCACGGACCCTGAGGTGATGTCCATGCCCATCTGGTTGTGCATCACCGGCTGCACATCCGTGTGGGGTTCTCTCTTCAACTGCATACCCTGAGGTAGACCCTGGGATTGGTGCAGCATGGTAGAAGCCGACGAGTGACCTCCATGCTGGTCCGGAGGCCACTGCGACCCGAACAAATCATGAAACTGATTGCTATTCATCATTCCAAATTCAATTTTCGAATTTTTCTCCGTCGTGCTTTCTTTTTCTCTTGAGAGTGTAAAAACTTTTTTAAGTTATTTTCGGCCAATGAATTTGCGTGCGCGCGAATCGAATTCGCATTGCGGTTAACACTAGTATCACTGTACGATTTGGTGTTCCAACGGATTGTTTTTTCTTCTTTTTTTTTAATTTTTAATCGACTATGTCGGTAAGGCAACTGTTTTTGTTTTTTCTGTGTAGTTACACCATTAGAATTTTTCTTCGAAAAAACTATGGCACTCCCAAATTAATGTTTCTTCAACTTTGTTGATTTATAAGCACCAGGATTGTGTTTAACTGATAAATATATTCCGGCCAAGCGGTGATGTGAGATTTCTTTTAGAGAAGTTTATTTCAAGTATTAACTTTTTGAAGAGCAACAATTTTTTTGGCATTTTGTCTCCGTGGTTAGTTTTGTCTTCTTCCTTTCGTGTTAAATAAACATTCTACGTAAGGCACTATTACTTTTATTGTAATTTTTCACTTGTTCCCTTATTCTACTGGTTTTATATTATCTCTTAATCAATATTTGACAAACACAAAAAATCTGTAAAGAGAAAACCGAAGCAGGGAGAAGAATTTATTTGAATTTAAAATAATTTGAGAAAATTTGAAAATGCCAATTTGTTGTTAGTGTCAAACAATTTTAGTTAACCGAACAATAATGCTCAATTATCTAAAATCCGTCATCCGAATTTACGTGGAACACAAGATTAAAATTTTATTTTTTTATTTAGACGCCACCACGTTCCATTTTCCAAAAAAGAAAATCAAATCTCGTCACTGTTGCACTTGGCACTGTCACTTGTTTCGTGGAAAAATAACAATACGGGATCACCTCACTGCTGGAAAAATTTGTACGTTATATGTTTGTACTATAGGTTGTTCACAAGTCGGCTTCGCGACGGCAACTGGCAAGTCCAAAGATGTTGACGCCAGAGCGGCCCGAACGTGACTGACGCATTGACGAATCTTCGGCCAGGCTCACGAAAAAATTATATATTTTTTCATTCCGACCGAATAATCAACTTAGCTCATAGCGATAGTTCAGTCGCCCCGGCGCGGCGCGGACTACGATGGGAAAAATTCTCCTTCAATATTCATCTTTAAGGGGAATTTCCTCGAGGTACCTCAATTAGCACTGCAGTACCTCCCAAATCGCCTAAGAAATGTACTGAAACGTGTGTAATTACAGTGCAATTAAGAGACAAAATTGCCCATCAGTGTGCGAGCGGATCACAAGGCGTTGTTTGATTGTGTGCGTACGTCGGTGTCGTATACAGATATAGCGGCGCGCGCACACTAGCTTACAGGCGTCACACCAGTTCATTGACCCCGGGACCCAAACAAAGTAGATTTCGGTGAAATGTTGTTGAACTCTAGTTTTGAATGTGGAATCACTGAGCGATATTACGTCGCCGCCTTTCCTGGCGAATTTTTTCGCATACGACTCAAATATTTTTGTTCTTTTATCGAAACGACGACTCCACCGGTTTTTTTATCTATTTTTCGCGGGTATAGCTCTTGAATACTGGCAGGCAATAATAGTCGATCGTTAATTTGAAATTGGAATTGCATTTTTTTGCTTACAATATTTAATAATTGTGCAAAAAAATCGCAATTTCAATATTTTTACATAAAAATCTGCGTAAATAATAAAAATAAAACCAAATATATTTTTACTATTTTCTGGAAATACTAAATTAAATCTAATTAAATTTACTAAATCAATTCGGTGTCACCAATAAATAGTTGTTATGTCAAAACAATACCTGAACTCGATTAAATTTACTACTGTTAACAGTTCAATGACCCAGGAAAAATGTGCTGTCAACCGCAAATATAAATGTAGGCAATTTTGTTTCCTTACGCGTCTGCAAAGTGTTTTTTGTTTACATTATTTTCCTTTTAAATTATTATGCATTGCAAAAAAATTTGCTAAAAAAAAATTTTTTGCCATCATTTTTTTAGTTTTTTTTTTATTAACCTAGGTACCTATTATATTTAAAAGCTTATATTTTTAATTTAACTGTTTTATGTAACTTCCTATGTTGTGCAAATTTTTTATCTATGTTACTGCCAAAAATGACCTTACGCTTTGGTTCAATGACTTGTACACAGTGGGCTATGATGGACAAACTCTGGTTAACATCGTTTTATTTTGCAATTTATTTTAATTATATTATCGGGGGAAGTCATTTGTGATAAATACTATTACGAGTATATCATTGACATTCGATATTTTAGAGGTCACTTTTTTCTTTAATTTAAATGCAAAAATCTTAAAAAAAAAAATTACCTACATGCTAATTGAATAACCTGTTACTAAATGTTACATCTACCTACAAAATAAGTTATTGAAAAAAAAAAACAAACACAAATAAAACTTTCTTCGAAAAACTTTTACCGTCCAACAAAAACACGGTCAATAATGATTAACCAACTCCCATATAAGTCACTATTAAGTACCAACCTATTAAAGTTTACTCTCACTATTGAAACACCATTAATCAAAGCGACATTATCAAAAAACCACCTACTTATTATTGCAAATATCATCGCAAACTGTTCAGTAATTCCTGAGAAAGACGACCCCATTTTACAGTCATAAACCATGAAGAAAAGCAGTAATCCCCAAAATATTGAGAAAAAATTAAAAGTAAATAGCCCTAGAGGGAAGCCGCCGACCTTGTGCTAGAAAAGGACGGGTGATGTGACGTCACGTGCCGCTGTCTCACTCTTACATGCAGGCTAACGACCTATTGATTTCGGACCACGTGTTGTGTCGATGTGCTGTTAAGAGTCCAGCGTTGGGCCAAATGCGTAGTTATCTATTGTATTAAAGTCTATTTCTATATCTAAAATAGTTTTTATTTAAAAAAAACAAAGTTTTCAGTGATTTTGGGGCTAAAAAACGAAATTAGGAAGTATTGATCAGCCGCTCCTAAAGTACTGTTCTACCAAAGTTCAAGCTACTTACTATATCTGTATGTATTTATTCCGAGCCTGGCTTCTAGTGGGCTTGGCGGTATTTCTAAATTTATTAGTCTCGTATGTATAAAAAAACTACAAGCATATTTTTTTTTATTTACCGAAATAAAAAATTAAAATAATATTTTTTGCGTTGACATGACGCACAAGTATTTAGTAAAACACAAAAAAACCTTAGGTCAACTATCTTTTTTTAATTTAAAGAAATACATAAAAGAAAAATAGGTTTATTTGCGTCGACATGACGCACAAAAATTAAACAAAACAAAAAAAAATATTTTTTTATAATTTCATAAGAAAAATATATTTCTCGTAACTCTGAGTGATAGAGCTAGATTTATGTCCGTTTGCTATAATAAACTCACAGTTATTTGATCAACTTAAACATTATATCACCAAAATCAAATCGTAGCCTAATAAGAAAAAAAGATCTTAGCGATTGTTTTAGAAGCAAGAGAGCTTTAGGTTTTAAATGCTACGGAGACCCACAAAAATACTCAATTGAAGTTGGATCAAATGAAATGGGAAACCAGTCTATGTTGGGCACTATTCCAATACCAAAATGAGAATCTTCCCAACAGACAGATTCAATTTGTACTATTTGCGCAACCTCATCGATCGTAGCACCTTAAAATCTGTTGCTACGCTTGCTACGACAAAACTGAAAAAGAAAAATAAGTATTTCCAAAGACTTTGCCTGCATTTACACATTTTTTTTGTATTTTTTAATATAACAACACTAAAATACTTTATTTTATAATTATATATTTTTTAATTATAAGATCTAAACTAATATTATAAAGAGAGAGTGCGAATTTTGTGAGTTTGTGTATTATGAAGGATAATCTCCGGAACTACTGATCCGATTCTGCAAATTCTTTCATTAATAGAAAGCTACATTATCCCTGAGTATTATAGGCCACTTTTTATCCCGAAAAATTGTACAGTACGTGGGGGTCACGCGGACAAAATCGCGGGCAAATTACTAGTTCAATTAAAAATTTATATTTAAAAAGACTAAACATAATTCAAAATCCCATTCGAACGACATTTATAAATTGAAATTAATATTTAAAAGATCCCGCATTACTTAAACGCAGACTATAATTTAAATTAACCGTTTTCACACCTACGCATACTGTCAAACCATTCTAGGGAATTGGGTTGCAACGGTGTCGATAAATTGGGTCAAAAATATGTCACTATCAATGACCTACTAAACTTTTGAAATCGGTAACCTTGTTCATATTGAAGTCTTTACTTCAATTTAGTTTTTTTTTTTTATGAAAGTTCGATTTTTAAATGATCCTTGATGTAGGTAATCGAGTTTACGGCCAGTTTTGAATATAGTTCGGTTCTTAATTTGACAACTTCATGAATCAAGGTTTATTGGTAGAATGAATTCAGATAATAGAACACAGGATTTGATCTACCCAAGATAAAATAGTAAAAAGTACTATAACACAGAAGAATAATTAATATTTTATTTGTGATTTCAGTGAGAAAATGCGTTCATATTCAAGACGGGTAAATTGTTATTACACCAAAATCACTTTTCTCTTCTTATTGTTATAGGGCGATTCATTCACACGTGAAAATGTTGTAACTTTTAATGCTAATGTATAACTTAACTACTTCCAATATTATTCAAATAAGTGTGATTCACACATCAGTGCTAATTTATTCATCTAATAAATACGTGTAAAGTGCTCGAATTTTAAATTATTGTAATGCTATGCAATACACCGATATACTGTGTAAACAATTATAAGTTAAGATAAAAGCATTTTTTATTCTATTTTTAAATGTAGTTAAGTTGTTTTGCCTAATAAAACTCAAATAGTTTATTAATCGTTAACTTAAGTCTGCTTCCATTGTCTTACTGCTTAAAAAAATATTCGGAAAGGTCGTTTAGAGGTCGATCTTGAACGAAGCAAGTCGGTGCAATTTTTTTGGGTATCCTCGTCAGGATAGAGGCCTACGTGCGTATTGTCACGTCATCTGCCCAGCACATCGACTCAAGTGCACAGTGTCAATACAAAAATCATAATCAGAGCCTTTTTTATGCGACGATGATAGCAAACAGGTGTCGACCCGCCTGATGGTAAAAGGAGGCTCGAAAGGGGGGGGGAGGGGGTTCGGAAAAAATCACGAAAAATCACAAGGAGGGAGGGGGGTGTAGTGAGATATCACGTGTATTTATTTTTTCGTTGGACGCTCGATTTCTAAACCGAAAAAAAAATTACCTGTAGGTATTTAAAGATAATATTCTGAAAAAAATTAAGATAATTTGTACCAAAAAAAATACACGTGATCTTGGGTAGGGGGGGAGGCGTTAGTTAAAAACCTCACCACGTATCACCAGGGGGGAGGAGCGGGTCAAAAAGTTGATAAAAAAACATCACGTGATTAATGGACGTCCCCTAAGTGGGTATAATTATAACGCTTACAACATCGAGTAATACATGCACGTTGCCGACCCTTAAAATTGAGGATTCGCTGGGCCGACAGCTTAGGGAACAAGCAGATCCCCCGCTGTCAACATAGCGCATCCTCAGGAGCTTTGGCGACCTTACTCACCACAGGAACACAACACTACCATAGAGTAGCGTTATTTGGCTGTGGTATTCTGTAAGGTGGAGGTACTTTTGTTAGTTGGAATGCCCCAGATTTGAGCGAGATATCCCGCTGTGCCCTACCTCTTTTAAGCCTCGACTCCGATTCCTCTGTGCCTTACCGCTTTTAAGCCTAGACTGTAGACTCCAAAGAGTTTTTGGCATGTTTCGAATCGTAGAATTTCGAAAAAAAATTATGCGTTTCATCAAGAAAGTACTACTATGCAAAAACTCAATGAATCACATTTTTACGCAATGATAACAGGGTTATCTCTAACATTGACAACTGATGGCCGTTCCCAATAACCGATCTATCGGGTATTTCCCCTACTAGAGCTAGATTTTTGACATAAGACAGAAGTAATGTCCGCACGGTTGTCGCAGTGGCTGAGAGATTGGCTGCTGCGCAACGTGTCGCGGGTTCGATTCCCGCATTGCACATAGGTCTGGCTGTTTGTGTATGTGAAATTTGTGTTTGTAAACGCACCCACGATACAGGAGAAATCCTAGTGTGGGGCAACGTTTTTAATTAAAAAATAAATAAAAAAAATGTCAAAAACCTATCTCTAATACGGTAAAGAGCCAATAAATCGGTTTTTGCCAATGAAAGTTTAAATAGAAAATTGAATTCGATAAGAAAATAATTTATCCATTCTAATTATTTTCCAACTAGGTATTTTAGTATCAGGTTTTTAGTCTAATTACATGCGGTTACGGGTTGATGTAGTTAACAAGCCTGCCATCTGACCTCTCCAACCCAATTACGAGGGAAAACCAGTATTTTAAAAGTTACACCAGTTTACCGAATGTTAGGCTTATACCTAGGGTTGCTAACCCTACTATACAGGATGTCCCACGGCTATGCCACATCGGGCACGCCGCAATAGCGGCGGTAAGGCCCGTGATGAGGGAGTGGCTCGGGAGACGGCATGGCGCCCTTAGCTTCCGGCTTACACAGGTGCTTTCTGGACACGGGTGCTTCGGAAAGTACCTGTGCCGTATAGGCCGGGAGCCGACGCCCGGTTGCCACCATTGCGGTGACTGCCCCGACGACACGGCGCAGCACACACTGGAGGAGTGCCCAGCTTGGGCAGTGCAGCGCCGTGACCTCGTCGCGGCGGTCGGAGCTGCGGGTGGCCTCTCGCTCCCGGCCGTGGTTGAGGCCATGGTCGGCAGCGAGAGCGCTTGGAACGCCGTCGCCTCCTTCTGCGAGGAGGTGATGGACGCCAAGGAGGCGGCGGAAAGGGAGAGGGAGGCGGTGTCCTCTCTCCCCATCCGCAGCAGACGCACCGGGCGCCGTAGGGCGGCCAACGACCTCCGGCCACCATAGGGTGCGGCCTGCGGGCGGCGGACTTGGGGCGTCCGTCGCCCGAACAGAAACAGGCCCGAGACGGTGGCGCGACGTGTTCCGCGCGCGCCTCTCTAGAGGAATTGCGGCCGTGCATGACGGCCGCATAGGGTGACGGGGCCCGCCTTCATTTGGCGGGCCAATACCTGCCGGGGGTGCGGACGAATGCGCAAGCGACTCCCGCGCCCCCGGCGTAAGGTAATTGGAGGAACACCGGGGTGGTTTTAGTCAGTAAGAGTCTGACAGACCCCTCCGCCCTCCCCAGGGCGGGGGACATCCATGAGGATTTCCACCTCGAAAAAAAAAAAAAAAAAAAAAAAAAAAAAAAAAAAAAAACGGCTATGCCACATGGAGGAAAAGTAGGTATTTTAAATATTTGAGATAGGAAGTTTTGCTTCATGGAGACGTCGCTTTATTTTTAAAATAAAGTAATACATTCAAATATTTGTGTAAAGTTGCTTGCTTCGCCTGGAAATCGAAACGACCAATTGTGAAAAAAAGAAAATTCTATATTTTTATAATGCCGATTGAAAGGGTTAATTGTAAGCATTAATTCCTTCTAAGTAACATGTTGGAAAAAAAAAACAAGCAACATTATTCGTTTCACAATATTGAAGCGTAAAACGGAACTAAAAATTATAGGACCAAAGCAGTAAAAATATAGGTACTTACTATATTTTTTTTCGCCATCTACTGTAATTATTTTACTGGGAAATTTTCGAAAATACTCTATTTGTAAAAAAAGTTGGCAGCCCTATTTATACCAAACAGCTGTCGTAATAATCATGACAGTAAAGGTAAAATATTTATTATGTTCGCATGTGCTTACAAGTAGTGTTCAGTTCAATGACATCATTTTATCGTTCAGTTTACCTATATAATGACATTTTTTATAATAAATTATTGTACGTTTATTATTAAGTAATTTATGTTTTTTATTGTGTCTGGGGACGTTTTAATATATTATTCTTGCTATCTCTCTTTGACAGACGGGCAGAATAGATTAAACAAGGAAGTAAAAATATACGATTTTTTTTTCAATAGTTTTAAAGCATAAGCTATAATAAAAATATTTTTAAAAAGTAAAGTGTACTTTTAAAAAGTACGCCTACAATAAGAACATTGTTTAGTTAATTATTGTTTATTAGACAAAAAAGTTTGCAAAAGATAAAAAGAAAAACATTACAAAATACAGTCAAAAAATATCGTTAGTTTTAGCATCATATTGCGTTCAATTTACCCACTGTGCGACACAAGAAAAATCGCAAACGACAAAATGGCAGACTCGAAAATTCTAATGGAAAACTGTAAAACGAAAAGCAGGAAAGAATTTCAAATTAACCAAGTCTGAATTTAAAAACGATGAGAATTACAAATTTTGTACTAGTTTCGGTTCGTTCATTGAACTATGTACCTTTAGGGTAGTATTTTTTTCTTTCTTTCTTGATGACGTCAGAGAAAAATAGAGAAAAACCTCACCATGTTAAAACCTTCTCTGCTGGATATTGAGGTCCCACTGACCACTAAAATTGATGGTCAGGGGAATATTATGCCATAATTATTGACTATCACATGAAAAACTAAAAAAAAGTGTAGCAAACAATTTTGTGTAATTTAAAATGTTAGATACATTAACGTATGTACATAAAAATAGTGACTTGAAATAGTATGTCACTTAGGTCGTATATTGACCCGTGAACCGTGTGAACTTATTGACCCCTGGCCGTTTCGTTGAACCCCGGATAAGTTGGTAGGGGGTGAATTAGTCTATGGTCACGACAATTTGAATTTAAAAATAGAACAGTTTTTTTTTCCTTTCTGATTTCTGACAAAGATTTGATCTTGGAATGCGATAAGGGAATTTGATGTGTAACATACATACTAGCTAGATAGTATCCTAGATAGTAGAAAAATAGAGCTAACTCTTGGAGAGAGTAAGAGTAGTCTTACTCTTTCCAAGAGTAAGCTCTATTTTTAGGGTTAAGGTAAAGGAACCCTTATGGTGCGACTTCTTCTGTCTGTCTGTCACACCTGCTTATTTCAGCAACTACTAATGCTATCGACTTGAAATTTGGAACAGTTATAAAGAATGCTTGCCCAATTTTATTGCAAATGAAAAAAGTGAAAATATATTTTTATTTTCATTGCAAAGGGTCCGAAATTATGAAGTAGAGTTACTAGGTCAAGTGACATATCATATGAAAGGGCTTGATTTGCACATTTCATAATATATTTTTATTTTATTTTATGTCTCACAGTTTTCGACATATGATGAAAAATGTCTGAAAAAATTCCATTCCCCTCCCTTCATCTCCGAAGTTTGCGTAGCCAAAAATCTGAAATAATATAGAGTTGATAGAAATTGACTCGAATATTGCACCAAAAATAAAACGATGTTCCTAACTGGTACAGTTTTTTCAAAATCATCAAAACTCCTTCACAAACAAACAGTTATGCGGTCCGGTTTTTTTCACTTTATACGTCGAAAAATGATACGGAACCCTCGGTGCGCGAGTATGACTCGCACTTCGCCGGTTTTTTTTATACAACCATGGTGACAAACGAGCATACGACCGGCCTGATAGTAAGCGGTTACTGTAGCCTATGAAATGCTCGCAACACCGAGTGTCACATGCGCGTTACCGACCCTTTAAATGAGGATTCACTGTGCCGGCTTAGGGGACAAGCAGGTCCCCCGCTGTCAACACAGCGCATCCTCAGGAGCTCTGGCGACCTTACTCACCACAGGAACACAACACTACCGAACAGTAGCGTTATTTGGCTGTGGTGTTCTGTAAGGTGGAGGTACTTCAGCAGTCGGACTGTCAATGTATCCCGCTGTGCCTTACCTCTTTTTACGAAATTTGTAAGAAAATATTATTTAGTTAACCTTTTAAGTTTAACCTACTAACTCAATAGGTTAACCCCTAACGTCTAACCTAATACAGTTAGCGACAAAAGTCGGCTAACACCTTAGTACCTATTCTAAATAATAACTAGGTAAGTAACAATTATTAAATTGGAACGAATGTAGCATTAAAATAACACAAACTGGTATATTACATGTAGGTAATGCTAAAAAGAAGTGTATCGTTTTATTTTGTGTCAATTTAAATGTTGTTTATATTTTTGTTAGTTTTAAACATGTCAAAGCCATGTTTCTAAGGGTCGTCAAGCTCCTAAGGGTTATAGCGTTATGTTAATAGCATATACCGTACTATTTCTCATGAATCTGGCTATATTATACTAAATGAATTGTTCGAATCCGACTAGGAGTTTCAGAGATTAGCGCGTTCAAACAAACAAACTCTTTAACTGTATAATATTCTAAAACAAAGGACTTTGGCAGTTTTGGGCTTGATATGGTACAGTAATAAAAGCTTAACCAAAAATAAAAAAATATTTTAATTGTTCTTTGCCTAATTTATCTTAGAGATTAAGAATTGGAATCAAAAATCGTAATAAATAAGAAATAAAATGATTATGCCGTTGACATTTTGCAAAAACCAATAAAACAAAAACGGTTGCATGCTGGCTGGCGCATGCCTCCACAGAATATCATGTCAACAGCAACTAAAACCTTTGAATTGAGAACTCATTAGTCGGGCTGTACTTCATTGGATCATTCACACCATACTTAACCTCACTGTCACAAATACGAAGATTTCTCTTTAACCCAATTACGTACAAAAACAAATAAAAAATGAATTTAAATACACTTGAAATACTCGATCACACCAAACTAATTTCATATCTGTACCGACTTACACAATCTGAAGCCCAGCATTCTATGGGCGCCTGCCAGTGTCCTTTAAAAACAACTCCCGCCATCGCCTGTTTATTGACTCAATATGAGCTTGAAATAAGAAATGTTTCAACGCGTCGCGGCGCGGCCCGGCATGATGAGTGCGAACCTTTAAAGTGCTATCTTTAAACACATCGCGCAAAAAACCACAAAAATAGATAAAAAAAATGATAAATTTATATTAGGTATCTGCCATAGCAACAGACGCTATACCCCGAACGTTTGACCCAACTTCACCACAGTTGGTTATGTTGGGTCAAATGTTTGGACCACCAAAATTTTTGAAAAAAATACGGAAAGCGGATATCCGCCAATCTCAGTGGAAGGAGCATCAATCTATCTGACAAATCGCCAATCGATATCGCGCCGCGTTATCGCAACGTTTTGCGGTTCGCCGCTCGGCCAACGAACCCCGAATCGCGAGTTCAATGCCTCGTCTAGCCTCTAACGTTGAATCGCGATGCATTCGCCAAATCTATTGGTTGGAATTTGAAATTTTTGTTCGATGTTTTGAATTCGGATTTTAGTTGAATTTGGAAGTTTTTAACGGTTGTTTTGTGGCGCTCTTTTAAAAGATTAGCTTGTGTAGGCACATAATGTAGGTAGGTATAACAATCATTTCTTTGTTAAATAATGCAATATAATTAAATTACTACACTAACTAAAATAAAGAGTGATCACTCTTCGGGTTCGTAACCTAATCTGAACCCCTCAGCGTTAAAAATTTTTGTCGATCTTTAAATAAATTTACGATTTTGTCTGGAGATTTTGCAATTTGTTAAAAAATCTACAAACAAATTGGTATTTTTATGGTTCCGCACCAAAATGGTAAAAAAAGAACCATTATGGTGCGACTTCTTCTGTCTGTCTGTCTGTCACACCTGCTTATTTCAGCAACTACTAAAGCTATCGACTTGAAATTTGGAACAGTTATAAAAAATGCTTCCTCAACTTTATTGCGAATGAAAAAAGTCAAAATATATTTTTATTTTCATTGCAAAAGGGGCCGGAGTGGGGGTCCGAAATTTTAAAGTGGGGTTACTAGGTCAAATGACATATTATATGAAAGGGCTTAATTTGCACATTTCAAAATATATTTTCATTTTATTTAATGTCTCATAGTTTTCGACATATATGATGAAAAATGTATGAAAATATACCATTCCCCCTCCCCTTATCTCCTAAGTTTGCAGAGCGAAGAATCTGAAATAATTAGAGTTGATAGGAATTGACCCAAATATTGCACCAAAAATAAAACGATGTTCTTAAACTAGTACAGTTTTTTCAAAATCATCAAAATTCCTTCACAAACAAACTTAGTTATACGGTCCGGTTTTTTTCACTTTATACAGCCAAAACTGATACGGAACCCTCGGTGCGCGAGTACGACTCGCACTTGGCCGGTTTTTTTAAAGTCCGATGCAAAATTTTAACCTTAAGGCGTGTAGATTAGAGTGAGGTAAAACCCATGGTATCAGTTTTAGTTATGCTGGCAACCCCGTATAAGAAATGATGAAGGCCTATTTTGACAGACATTACAACCAACAGATAAAAATTATATACCTACTTAGGTATATTTCTTTCTAGATCACCAGACAGCAGTATATCAAATTTTTGTATCAATACAATCTTCAGACTTTCTTTATCTAAGCAGTTGGCAAAACAACAATATCCAAATTGAGGCCGCAGACAATAAATAATTATTTAATCTTACACCGCAGACATCAGATACTGAGTATCTAAAAGGAAAATGTTTTAAAAACTCGCTAAACCTAAACTAACACTGAAACAAACAATTAATTAACCCGGTTTTCGTAATTCGAACGTCATGTGATAGTCTGGAATCATCAAACATGGCGGCATTTTGCGTAAATTTTTGAAAAAGGAACGACATTTCTTTTTGATAGGCTAAGCTTTTTTTCCATCTACGCGCCATGCATCTAGGTATATAGCTTACTAGTATAATTTAAAAAAATCCAGGAAGATCAGCACCTTAAAAATTTAAGTCACCGAAGAACACCGACGGTGGATTCGAAATCTGTAACTTCTGAAGAATCAGTTGAAAACCTAAACCTACAGAAAAAAATGCCAATTTCTTATATCAATTCTATCTTCAATACTTACCTAAGTAGATATATCAAAATTGTGTTACCTTTTATAACTTTTTAAATCAGAATATTTTTTGTTTTATGTATTTTATTTTTATTAATGAGATATTGATTGATTGATTGAGAGAAGTCTAAGGATTTTTTTTTATAATCGATGAAATGTTCGTACCTATACCGACGTTTGGCTCTTAGGTATTCGTTGTTCAGTTCGACAAACTTTTAAAAGAGCGAATGCTCAAAGTTCTATTACAGTGGCTCAGGATTATCAGCACTTTATATAGAAACAATTTAAAGCCGATATAATATAAAAATAAATAAATAATCAAGCTGAGATATTTTTAATCATTGTAATCATGTAGTGTTCGTACGTTCCTCAGACATGAACAGCTATAGTCTATGGTTGATAGATTGATTGAGCAAACGAGAATATCTTCAAAACATACAATTTGAAAAACTAGGTTTATGAGTCGACTTCCGTAGACATAGAGTTTTAGTAGACGTATGTTTACACTGGGTCGTAAAAAGAACGGCTAGTATAAACATCACATACGCCGCTAAACTTTTAGATAAACTAGATTTTTGCAGTTCGATTTTATCCTACTGATCCGTTGATAGAATGCCTTCCTTTTGAGATAATTTGGGATCGAATTGTAGGTAATATAAAAAAAAAGTTTATTGAAATAATTTTGACAGCTGTCATTATGATAAGAAGGAGGCTGTATACTGTAAACAAACACTACAGTGCAGTGGCGACTTTTTTCAACGCCTATAAGACAAGTATAAGGATTAAGTTAATTTTAATGCTTACAAAATAATACAGAAACTAATATCACCCCGGTTTCAATTTTTACATCCATTGCGCCGTATGTTGTTAAATTCGTGTTCCCGAAAACTAGCTCAACGACGCAATGGACGTTGTTGAAATGTCAAAATAAAAGCAATGGTGCAGTCCAAACTGCAGCATAATAAAACGAACAACTAACTGAACTCAACCATTAATTTACTCAAATATTAATTTCGAAGAATGAATAAACGAAAGAAAGTATTTCGCAGGCTCCCTTAGTTAGACCATCCCGCATTAATAAATTCAAATAAGCATAGCTTAAATTACAGCCGGTTATTTGATAATTGATTCTTTTAAAAAACTCATTAATAATATTGTGGATATCGCTTTACCGTTGTACGAAATGTAAAAAAACAAAATAATTAGAAAAAACAAAATACCCGACTGGGTAATATTTTTCGTAGGTATCAAATTAATTATCATATTGTAATGAAAATGGTATAGCCGCCTTTACGACCAAAAAAGGGTGTGTCATATTATTACAGTTGAGTATGGGTAGATGGAGGGATGACATTTATTATAGTGTCTCTAATCTATACTTCTATACTATTATAATATTATAAATGCGAAAGTTTGGATGGATGTATGGATAGATGGATGTTTGTTACTCAATCACGCCCGAACGGCTGAACGGATCTGCATGAAATTTGGCAAAGAGATATATTATAGTCTGGAATAACACATAGGCTTTTTTTTATCCCCGAAAAATGTACTGTTCCCGTGGGATAGATTTGTAATTTCCACGCGAACGAAGTCGCGGGCAACAGCCAACAGCTATAATAGTGAAAGATAAAGGGAAGATTTATCAGGATAATAATGGCCAGTAGGAGCCATCTGTGTACTGCAAAGTATTATACTGTGGAAATCAGGTTTCCACAGGATTGCGGAGGTCAGGCGGCAGTTGTTCTGAGTAAAACCTGTAAGGCTAACGCGCCATGGATAAAATAAAAAACAACATATTGGCTATGCATTAAAAAGATTGCAAAAGAAGGAACGATTTTCAATTAATTTTGAATTGCGAAAAGTTGTGTAATCATTTGAAAAAATAAGCATTTCATTTATGCGAAAAATATGGCTGCCAGTGACTGCGCAAAATTGCCGCAACTTTGGTCGCTATTTACTTATCCTGATCGGGTTAAAGGCGTGAAGATAGCAACACACTCCTTAGTAACACTCACAAGCAAAGATACTTGAAAAAAAATCGAAAAAATCACAAAAATGCGACCGGGAAGTCAGCGCAAGGCGATAAGACGGGCCGGTTCCTTGCCTGCCCACGTGGTGGGTCAACGGCTGCCCCACTGCGCACACGGGTCGCTGAACCGAACGCGCCTCACGCACACACACACAAATCCACGCACACAACCATAATTTCATACTCATCGCGAACACACATGGGGATCTCCAGCATGTTTACGCGGCCATCTCACTCACACATGCAAGTCTTGTTTTATGAACTTATGCGCGGGTAAACTCACGCGCACATCGATGTTATGGGCGTCAACGGACAGGTGACTAATTGTATGTACCTTGTTGAAAAGCCTTTTTTTACGCTAGAGTAAGGTTGGCAACCGTTCTAAAAGATCATCTTGGAAGACTCAACGAGACAGGTTCCCGGAATTTCGCAAAAAAAAAATTGGCACTGTATACTGTTTCATATACAGCTCTACATCCCTACTTATGCCTCAAGAAACATTACATAAAAATATATCTAATTCTTACATTAAATCATAGCTCTACATTAACTCTAAAAAACACAAAAAAAAGTTAAAAAAAAATAACTAGCAACCCTAACATAAGGTGGAACACCTCAGACAGACACTATTTTGGCGCGCAATATGTCCTTCAACTAATGACATCACGAATTCTAAATTTAAAAATGCGTCATAAACGGCCTAACATAAAATAGTTTGCCATCAAAGAAGGTCGGAACAAATCACCATATTTGATGGCCTGATGATTATGACATTAGGCTGTTGAACCTGTCAGTCTTTGTGGGAAAAAAGAGGCCTTTTTAGCCAGTAGAGAAGTGTTTCCTAACCTTTTCAATCTTGTTACCCCTATGACATATTAGAGAAACTCATTTTACTCCCCTCCCCCCCCCATGCCTTTAAAATATTCAAAAATGTTCTTCATTGATCACAATAAATTGCACAAAAAGTTGATGAATCAATGATATTCAGTGTGAAGGTTGGTATTGTTTTGTATTCGCATGTTTTATAATGTTAGGTTTCGTTTTTAATATCTATTACCAGTCTCATTACCCCCGCAGAAAAGGGTTTTACCCCCGAGGAGTGGAGACTGTGAAGAGCACTCTGTGTGTAGTCAGCCCCGCTACCAACCTAACCAGCTAATCTTACCATCAAGGCATGAGATATACTTGTACAACTCGTGCTGACACGAAAGAAGATAGCATAGATGACTACTTTTAGTAAAGAAACCGGCAAACATTTTGAGCAAAAGTAGCGTAGTGAAGGAAAGTTTGCGCACGTACGCTTCTATGAAAAATGCAAAAATTTTACTACTGCGCAGTCAGTCATCCATTAGCATCAAAAATACAGGGAAATAGAAAAAAAACTGAGTCATCTTCCGAAGTTATTTTCTATGAGATCATTATATTAAAATATAACTGTGATCGATTAGGATCATATTATTGATCGATCGATCGACAAAAACATACATACCTACACTGTATATTCATTAAACATGGTTCACTCCCACATCGGACAGTTATCAGAAATATATTTAAACAGAATAGGAACTTTGTTGGGAAAATTTTAATAATTTTCAGGTAAATTAAAAGAACCTCCAGAAAGTACCTAGCCTAACCACAGCCTTTCGACTCAGCGATTCCCAACTTTTTTTGCCTTGAAGCTCCCCAAATTAAAAAATATATTCATGGCGCGCTTTTTAATTAATTTTCGTTGTTACAAAAATAAATACATCGTTTTCACGATATTTATTTCTCAATTCACCATGGTCCGCCAAAAATTGTGAGTAAAAGCAAGCGCGATCCATCGCGATATCGCGTCAGCTATAATATCAATCGCGAGATTGTGGGGTACTTCAATACAGTGAGTGAGAGGTCCATGATGGGAGCACAGAGCTATCCCGTGATGGCCATCGCTAGCCAGTGATAGTTCTAGAACCTAAAATTCGAGGATAGATTAATTTCTACAACTTTTTTTCTGTATCAACGGTAGTAAGAATTTAGACAGTCTGCCATTAAGGTGGCAGTGGCAACGACCCTAATATTTCATCGTCAAGGTGCGTGCGAACGACTCAACTGGACACCCGATCCGTTGAGCCGATCCCGACAAGTCTCACTCAACAGAACACGTGAATTGGTAACTCGGGTTAATATTAACGTGCACATCTGTCGGGATTCGCCCTATTCGGCTCTACAGAGCCCTAAGATGGTCTCATAATGACATCATAACTGTCAAAACCTTTTTTCATAGGCTTTGAGTAAGACTATCTCTTCGGTCATTGGTCAAAACCAACAATAACGATGTCATTAAGAGACCATTCTGACACGATTATGACAATAATTGCAATAGCAGACATGGGGCCCAGGTGTCAAGGGTCATCATACGCGCCTTGAGAATTTAGACAGCTTGTCAGTGTGGTGGCAACGACCCTATAAGATTTCATCATTAGTTGAAACGGCCTTTGGGAAATACCCATGTTCAGTTAAGCATTTCCGATTTATAATGTGACTCATTAGCCCAGGTATACCAACGATTTTTTCTAAAGAATCCTAATAATTTTATAAACGTGAAAGTTTGTGAGGATGTATGGATGGATGTATGTTACTCTTTCACGCAAAAACTACTGGACAGATTTTGATGAAGTTTTACAGTAATGTAGCTTATACATCAGAATAACACAGGCTACTTTTTATTCCAAAAACGCGGGCGAAGCCGCGGGCGGGATGGTGGGTAATATTGGCAACTTGGTCTTGTCTTTCGATTCTGATGACCTGTATGTAACACGGATTCTTTTTTAAAAGTCTACATCAGGCACCAGTCTCTCACAATGGATTACAGGTATTCCAGAAAAAACAATCGGGATAGGGTACTGGGACGTAACCATGCGCAAAAATATTTTTTTTTAATTTTCGTCTGTTTTGTGTGCGCATCACGCAAAAAGTACTGAATGGATTTTAGTGTGGTTTTCATAGTTTTGTAGCTTTGGGGTCCAGCTTAAAATCTAAGCTACATTTCATCTAATTCCGGTTGGAGAACTTGAGATATAGCTTGAACTCTTCTTACTTAGCCACCCTACACTATACCTCGTAAAACATAGCTTGATCTCTGCGACAGATGTCAAATACGAACAAATAATGTCAAAATGCATTAAAAATGTACGGATTTGACATTTGTCGCAGAAATCAAGCTATATTTTACGAGGTATAAGCAATGATATGTAAACCATGGTATAGGTATATATATATAGGTATAAGCAATGATATGTATATAATACGTCATTGGGTATAAGGAGATAATTTAAAATTTACATATTTAGTTTGTTATAAAATTAATTTTATAAAATAAGTTGTATAGTACTTATATAAGCCACCCTGTATTTACCCTAAAACGTACCGTAATGCCAAAAAAGGTCCTTTACCCTTTTAACAGCCGGCGGTGAGTGCCCGTGACACATTAGGTGGCTGCATTAACGTTATAGGGTCTATTAACGCGTAGGGGTCGTCACCCTTGAGAGGGCAATCCCCCTAAGGGTGGTAGGCCTCTAACAAAAACATGACGGGGGCATTGATCGAGTGATAGATTGCGTACCGCCTTTTTTTGGCAGGGTTTTTAATTATGTAAAAAAGGTAGTTTAAGAGAAGGACTGTAGTATGATAGAGTATAGAGATTGAAACGGTTTTTGTCGATGGAGGAATAGACAAAAATTCAGATTGTAGAAAGAATGATAAAGATTGGAACGGTTTTTGTCTACAGAAGAAATGACAGATGTAGAAAGATTTCTACCGTTTTATGCATACAATGAAGAGAAGAAATGTTTCTATTCTTCAGTAGACAAAAGTCTGGTACGCCAAGCACGGGTCGCCGCGTGCTCGGGCAGAAGAGATAAACGAGTTGGATAGAAACTTAGACTATTCTTTGTTAGAATAGAGATAGAATTGGTCATGCTACGCGTGCTGGTTGAGCAAAGCCATAGAAAAAATATTTCTTTGTTAAATACATTTTTGTTTATTTAACATAACATCGCGCATTATTCCCCCAAATGGGTAGGCACAGGCTAGTACACTCGCATTTCACCAGATAAGTTTAAGTCCGTAATAAGGGGCGAACCTATTGACTTCAGGCTGCTATTGGGAACTTCTTCATAGAAAAACCCGATAACACTTTGCTAGACCCGAGAATCGAACCTAGGACCCCGCGCTCAGCAGTCGCGCATGCCACCACTAGGCCAACGCGGCATTCAAATAATAAACCAACAAAATCCACTATAAAAACAAATATCGCGTCTCAATACGTATTTATAACACGAACAAAATAGAATCATTTCGAATTAAGAACTATTTAAAATTGACATAGATTCGGCTAAATTCGGGCTTGTTCGGGGGTCGTCGGCCGATCATTGAACTTTATTTTTCTGTAGGTACATGGTGACCTATACATACTCAGACTGGAGAATATACATACAATACGTATAGATACTCTTTAGAAGTGATATAATTATATTACTGCTGGAATTAGGTATTTCAATGACCGGTAGAAAATGACAGAGCAATTTTTAACCGACTTCAAAAGAAGAGGTTCCGTATTCGACTCGTTCGTATATTACATGTCCGCAATTTTCTCAAAAACCACTAAACCACTCTTGATTAATTTTTTCAGTGGCTGTAATTTGGGTACATCGTTTCAGGCAAATTTTAGTATTATAATAGGTACTATAAGGAGCAATGCACACGCAGACCGCTGCGGTGACGTGGAGGGGAGCAAGCGCCGCGAATGCAGTGGCTTGCCGAGCCGGCGGAGCGGGGCACTCGACGATCATCAACCGAGACAGCGCGCGCGTACCGTTCACTCCGAATAATTTCCATTTTTATACAATACAATACTGTTTTTCGTAATCGTTTTGTCTCATTTTTGAACTGCCTCTAATAGTTCAGAATTGGGATAAACTTACGCCCCAATATAATTTCACCATGGGCAAGCGACACCGGTCACGGTCTCGATCTCGATCGAGAAAACAAAGCCGTCGGCGTCGCCGTTGTGATGAATCCCGGGAACGGTCATCAAAACAAACAAACAGTACAACAATAGAATCCAGGCTGGAAAATTTAGAAAAGCTTTTTCATCGAGTAATTCATCCTGAAAATTCGGAGTCAACGGCACCGGGTAGTCTCACTCCACAACCATCAAGCATTTCTACAGACATTGTGTTTACAGCCTCGACATTGCCGACGACGCAACCTGTAGCAACTAGTACAGCGCTGCTTGCAGAAACGATGTCGGCGTCTGCAAGTAAGATGGTGAACACGGAGTTGGCGATGGCGCATGACGAGCGCCCCACTGGCGGCGAAGCGCTGTCCACAGAACATTCAACGGCGCCGCAATGTCTGCGCGAAACCCCGGACACGAGAAGTGCTCCTGTTGCGGTTTGTTCGTTAAGTCAAGGTCAGATGAACAAATTATTTAGTGGTTCGGACAATATACCCACATTTACTGGAAATGTTACAAGTGATAAAATGACAACTCAGAATTGGATAAAACGTTTAGAGGCATTATCTAAGATTTTTGGTTGGGATGAGCGTTTTCTAATATATCAAATTACATCTAAATTATCTGGTAATGCACGATTGTGGTTCGATTCCCAACAAGATATTGATTTTAGTTGGAGTCAATGGAAAGAAAAGTTAATGGTTAATTTTCCGGAAGCACGGGGCATTGCTGCGAAATTATTTGATTTTGTTACTGTGGTTCGTGAAAACAATGAAAATGTGTTAGATTTCTATTATAAAAAAATGTCATTAGGAAAAAAATGCGATCAACCCGATCATGTTATAGCTGACGTTATTATTTTTACTTTAAATGATTCATTATTGAAGTCAGGTGCCCGAGGTGCCGCATGCCGCGATACAAAAAGTTTATTGGAATATCTCACAGATGTCGCTTCAGATTCAATTTCAAATAGAAGTAAATCCGGTACTACCCTCAACAATGATAATAATAGACTTAAAATTACGCGAAAGTCAACACCTACTCGCGGGCAAAGAAACGATATTATGTGTTATAACTGTGGCACTAAGGGTCACTTTGCTACTCAATGCACCAAAACTGAAATAAAGCGTTGTGATCGTTGTTACAAATTCGGGCATGTTATTTCCGATTGTAAAGAAGAAAAACAGTGTACTGTATGTAATAAGTGGGGACACGTTAGTGAACAATGTTATCGATCAAAAAAAGAACAGATTAATAAACCCCCTAAGCTATTTAGAATCTCAGATATAGATGTAAATGACAGGAAATATCATAAAGACGTTGTTGTAAATGGCACTAAGCTAACAGCATATATCGATTTCGGGAGCGCATGTAACACCATTACGGCTAGCGCTGTTTCACGTACCGGATTAGTTTATAATAAAGGGTCAAACCGATCTATCCGAGCTTATGGGGGTAGTATTATTACACCTGTAGGGGAACTGACGACTCATGTTGAGCTAGACCAAGCGTCAGCTACCGTTCCAGTATTGGTAGTAGATGACGGATTGCAAGAAACTGATATGATAATAGGCCGACCGTTCACAGAGTTACCAAACATTGTTGTGTCTAAAACATACAATTATTTGAATATCTCTAACGTCAATAATGAAAATAATGACTTTAATGCTCTGCCCAATATTCCTTCCATCGAAAATAAAGTTCTAAAGTTATCTGTGGTGTATGATACTATCTTGTATCATGGGTTGAACCACGTTTTAGTGACTATACCAGACGATGACAATGACCATAATTCAAACACTATTTACGTCAAAGCCTCTCAACATCGTGAACCTGGCAAAGAAATTGATATTTTAGGGACACCGGTAGTATTAAAACAAAGTTATGGTGAAATTAAGGTTATTAATCATACTCGAACACCTTTGACTGTATATGCAACTAAGTGTATTGCACGAGCTAAGACGTTAACCCCAATGCTTGAATTAAATACCGATTTAACAGGTAAAGACCGGGAACAACTTGAACAGTTACTTAAGCGGTATGATTATTGTTTTGCGGGGTCTGAGGGTAGAATAGGTGCATCGAAGACTGAAATGACTATTGAACTAACTAGTTCTGTTCCTTTTTATTATAGGCCGTACAGAATGTCACTATCAGAACGAGAAAAGGTTAAAAAGATAATCGATGATTTATTAGAACAAGACATAATAGAACACAGTAATTCTCCGTATGCGAGTCGTATCATTTTAGTATCAAAGAAAAACGGTGATACTAGAATGTGCGTAGACTATAGACATCTTAATAGTCTTACCAAGAAGGATAGATACCCTTTGCCTTTAATGCAGGATCAAATAGATCAGTTACGCGGACAAAAGTATTTTAGTACCTTAGATATGTGTTCTAGTTACCATCAGATATGGATAAGTCCTGAGAGCCGAAAATATACAGCATTTGTAACACCATTCGGCCAATATCAGTACAAAAGAATGCCGTTTGGTTTGGCCAATGCGCCGGCCGTATTTCAGAGGGCTGTTAATCATATGCTGGGTAACTTACGGTTTCAGTTTGCTGGTGCTTATTTGGATGACATTATTTGTTATTCTTGCACGATATCTGAGGGTTTAGAGAGACTAGAGACTATTTTGAAGCTCATTGCCGATGCAGGCTTAACTTTGCGTAAGGAAAAATGTTTATTTCTTAAAACACAAATTGAATATTTAGGGTTTGACATTACACAGAATGAAATTCGCCCTTCCCCAAAAAAAGTAGAGAGCGTTAAGAATTTTCCTAAGCCAACATCTGTCCATCAGTTGAGACAATTCATAGGATTGGCCAGTTATTTCAGACGATTTATAAAGTCTTTTGCGCTGAGGGCACGTCCGTTGACAATCTTATTAAAAAAAGACTCGTTATGGTCTTGGGGAAAAGTACAAGACGATTCTTTTAATGATATTAAGTCCGCGTTAGTCTCACGGCCCGTGTTAGCAATTTACGACGAAAAATTGGAGACTCAAGTGCATACGGATGCATCCGCCGTAGGTATAGCAGGTATTTTAATACAAAAACACACTGATGGCCAATTAAGACCGGTCGCTTATGCCAGCCGTCAAACTACAGCAGCTGAGAGTAAGTACCATTCGTACGAGCTCGAAGCACTCGCTGTTTTCATGAGCTTAAAAAAGTTTCGAGTTTATATTTTAGGAAAACCCTTTACCGTGGTCACTGACTGCAATGCATTAAGCACTACATGGACAAAACGGGATATGGTGCCACGAATCGGTCGATGGTGGCTCGAGTTACTCGAGTACGATTTCAAAGTGGTTTACCGCCCCGGAACACATATGCGACATGCTGATGCACTCAGTCGTAACCCAGTTATTGAGAATGTGTTACATATTGATCAAACAACATGGGTGACAGCTGTACAACAAGCTGACGCGAAAATTTCTAGTTTAATAACGGACCTTAAATGCAGTAATAATAGTATCAAGCACGATTATTGTCTTGTAGATGGACAACTTTGCAAGTTAGTAGATGGCAAAAAGAGAATAGTTATACCTAAATCAGTCAGGTGGCGCCTTGTTAAGATGTTCCATGATGATAATGGTCACTTGTGTGAAGAAAAGGTAATTGAATTAATTAAAAAAAAATATTGGTTTGAAAAAATGCGCAGATTTATCACAAAATACATAAAGAGTTGCATTTCTTGTCAGTTTGCTAAAAAGCCAACGGGCATTCAGAGAGGTCAGTTGCATCCTATTGATAAGGGTAATATACCATTTGAGTCGATACACATGGATCACTTGGGTCCTTTTTGTGAATCCAAAGAGGGTAACACGTATCTTCTATTAATCGTTGATGGGTTTACTAAATATGTCTGGCTTCAACCGGTGCCAAATACTAGAACGGATCACGTTTTGTCAACTTTATTATTACATGAAAAGATATTTGGTACGCCTGTTCGTATTATTAGTGATAGGGGCAAATGTTTTGCTAGTGTTCAGATGGCGGACTATTGTGCTAAGCGACACATCAAACATATTATGAATGCGGTAGCCTGCCCTCGTGCAAATGGGCAGGTAGAACGAGTCAATCGCACTGTTTTGCAATCACTTACGGCGTGTATTGGCGATAGACATAATCTGTGGGAGGACTTTGTACCGCAAGTGCAACGTGGACTGAATTCAACAAGTAACAACTCTACGAAGAAAAGTCCATTCGAGTTAATCTTTGGTTATACACCTCGGTTTTCATTAGATGTTCCTAATCCTGAACAGGATAGTATCGATACTGAACATAATCGTAAGGAGGCAGCGGAACGTCTAGCCAAGAATGCTGCACAAATGAAGACACGGTATGATAGGAATCGTATTCCATCTATAATGTTTAAGGTTAATGATTTGGTACAAGTTGAACGTAGGGTATTAAAAAAAGGAATAACAAGCGGAAAATTAGTCAATAAATACGCAGGTCCTTATAAAATAGTTCAAATTCTAGGCAACGACAGGTATCGTGTCGAGTCACTCAATGTACGCGGTCGCAAATATCGGAATGTCATAGCAGGTGATAAAATGAAAATATTTAGGGTTCAAGAAAATTCTGACATCGATAGTGAAGTAGATGAGTGTGACGATGTTTAGATGATGATTCCTGTTATAATTTTGTAAAGTCGTATTGATAATAATTCAATGATTAGAAAGGCATAAGAATTATAATTATTATTTGTTCATTGATTAATCCATTTATAATGGTTCACCAATTGTTATCAAATAATAAGATAATTTATTTTCAACTATATTTGCGTGTTATTGTCCCAATAACCTATAGCCCCGATAAAACAAGTCATGTCTAACAGTTTAGTAATCCAATTAGTATGTAATTTTGGTCATAAATTCGATGTAGACCAGTTCGGTCCAGACCAGTTCGGTCCAGACCAGTTCGGGCCAGACCAGTTCGGTCCAGACCAGTTCGTTCCAGACCAGTTCGGTCCAGACCAGTTCAGTCCAGACCAGTTCGGTCCAGATCAGTTCGGTCCAGATCAGTTCGGTCCAAACCAGTTCGGTCAAGACCAGCTCGGTTCAGATCAGTTAGATTCTGACCGGACCAGATCTGTTCGATCTAGCTAGACCAGATCGGTCTAAATCTGAAAGATACCTCAGCCTTATGACCAGTGCCTAGTGTATACCAGCGCTAATGTCAGTTATTTTCAGGTAATACGGGGCCGTATTTCAAGCTCAGGATGGTCGAGTATAAGGAGCAATGCACACGCAGACCGCTGCGGTGACGTGGAGGGGAGCAAGCGCCGCGAATGCAGTGGCTTGCCGAGCCGGCGGAGCGGGGCACTCGACGATCATCAACCGAGACAGCGCGCGCGTACCGTTCACTCCGAATAATTTCCATTTTTATACAATACAATACTGTTTTTCGTAATCGTTTTGTCTCATTTCTGAACTGCCTCTAATAGTACCTAATCATTCCATGTATAGTATAAAAGAAAATTGCTTTTAGAGTATGTCTGTTTGACCGCTTATTTCTTCTAAACTACACAATGGATTTTAATGCGGTTTTCACCACCATTTAGAGAATTTATTCCGTAATGTTTATGTGTATAATACTTTAATATTTAACTTAGTTACAGCACAGAAATCTCGATGTTTTGACATGTCGCCACATCCAAGAGCGGGTCGCTATTACAGCGATTCTTAAAGTGAGTTCCGCGGAACCCTGCTGTTTCAATTTCATTTTTCACATTAAAAGTTAAAGTAAAGAATGAAAGTTTCACTTTTAAAATATTTCTAATAAAAGTTTTTGTTCTTATTTTAATTACAGTGTCTTAGATTTGTAATCATTTGATATGGGGTTCTATAAAACAAAAGATATTTGGTGAGTGTTCCATTATCTTAAAAGTTTAGGAACACCTGAGGGGTGATTCTCGCGGGTGATATACTGATATCGAATTCGATATATATCGCAACAAATGTCAAAATGGTAGGGATTTTGACAGTTTTTGCAATATTTATCGAATTCGATATCAATATCGAACCCGCGAGAATCACCCCCCTGCGCTACAGTCCGGCCGCTGAAAGAATGCGTTCCAGACAGTTCGCTATGTATGGGCGACGAAACTTTGAAGTGAATAATTCTTTACGATTATAAATATGTTAAGCGTTTATATGCACTATTGATACTAATTTAACTAAAATTCTTATTATAACATCAACCTACAATAAACTAAATTAGTTTAGTGCTAAATTAATCAAGTGTCAGGAACGCATTCTCTCAGCGGCCGGACTGTAGTGTATTTTATACGAACTATTATACCAACCCACAAATAGTTTTAATTTAAATAAATATGTACCAACCTAACAAATCCCGGCTATGCTCTATTGACTCTAAACTACAATTCTCGTCTAACATCCAATTTTAGTAAAACCGTGTGTACCAATGACCCGTTAGGTTAACGTTCGATGTCAATGGACGACCTTCGTAGGAGTTTGGCCTTGCAGGTTCGAATCCCGGTGACGTCACAAGGGGTGAATGTGAGCGGTTGAACCCGGATCGGTTGAATTTTTGGAGTTCATGCCGCAGTAGGTGGGGTGAAAAATGCAATCATTATTTTCAGCGTTATGGGGGGAAAGTTTTTACGGTACGGTTAGTGACAAAAGTGGATTAACACTGTTACTTAACATCTAAATTATCTCAAAATTATTTAATACCTAATACACTACATTGTATTTTTCAGTTTGTATTTTTTTAATACTACATTTTTCCCATTTTTGTAAAGAGATTAGTGTTTACTATAATACGTAGGCTAAATTGCACCCAAGGGTGTAGCCAGGTATAGAAGGGGGGACTAGAAAAAAAAGCATTTTAAAACATTCATAAATTGATTATTTCCTGCTAAGATGCGCTGTGTTCACTGCGAGGAACCTGCACGCCTAGAATGACCACGATAGAAACGGGTTTTGTCGACAGAAGAATAGACAAAGTGACAGATTGTTGAAAGATTTCTATAGTTTTATGCATACAATGGAGAGAAGAAATGTTTCTATTCTTCAGTAGACGAAAGTCTGGTACGCCAAGCACGGGTCGCCGCGTGCTCGGGCAGTAGAGATAACGAATTGGATAGAAAACCTTTGTCTATTCTTTGGTAGAATAGAGATAGAATCGGTCATGCTAAGTCGGCTGCTAGTCCCTTGCTATCTTGCTATGTGATGCAAGGTGTTGCAAGCGTTTTATAGTTATCGCTATCGTATGCCCGTTTAACCATCGTCGTATAAAAAACAACTATAATTTTGGTAAACTATGTCTTCCGCTTCTGATCAAATTTTGTGGCAAGAGGAGTAAGTATTTCCCGTATCGTGGTTAATGTCTAACCCCCTAAAAACGCCTCTTAATTTAACCACTGGTTAAATATACAACTATCCTTGTCATTTGTACGACAATTGACATAAAGCTGTTAAATTTAATCATCGTTTTAAAGGGGGTAAATGTGTACAGTTCATTGACTTTACCATAGTGATATTACACCATATTGTGTCTTAATGCTAAATCACTTGTCTATATCTAATGCACTTTAGTAACCTCATATTTGATATGCATTAAGCATAATCGGCCTATAATGTTCCCACTGCTGGGACACAGGCCTCCTCTCTGTGAGAGGGAGAGGGCCGTAGTCCACCACGCGGGCCCAGTGCGGGTTGGTGGACGTCACATGACTTCGATTTTTTTGGTTCTAGGACATGCCGGTTTCCTCACGAATTCACGATGTTTTCCTTCACCGTTAAAGCAAGTGATAATTAATTTCTAATACGCACATGACTTCGAAAAGTCAGCGGTGCGTGCCTTGGGATCGAACTCGAACCATTCGCCGTGGGAGGCACATGGTTAACCCACTAGGCTATCACAGCATATTTGATATGATTATCTAGATTTTAGTTGATAAGAAATTCCCTGATTATTAACTCGTTTATGGTATTTCTTTATGTCCTGTGTCCATTTTTTTTTCGATTTAGGTAAGTAAACACAAATGTATGCAACCAATGACGTATTTATATACACGTCATACACCAACGTCACTGTACTAAAAAATGGCGCAAATACTTTAAATAGCGAAATAGCTACATATCAGCACTGTATATGTGCAAAAAAGGGAAAGAAAACGAATGCCTTACTTAGTATACCTACCTCTTGTTTAGTAGGTTTTTTTTTCGCAAAATGTTGCAAGAAATGACGTTCGGCCAAGAAACTGGTTGATGGTATATGACTAAATGAATGGTGGGCAATTACCTTACTTTTTTGTCGCCATTTTAGATCGCAGGTAACGTATCTATGGTTTACATATCATTGTATGCAACAGCTTGTTCTTTTTGTAATATTTTGTTAGGGTTGGGCCCATAGTAAAAATCGTTTATGGTGATAACTACATAATATAATGAATTAATGACCTCCTTTGAGATCGTACAGGGTTTTTGAGACATGCTGTATGTATAATATAATATTGCAGTTTTAATTTCCAGATCATAAAAAACACATGTTTCATCAAACTCCTCATATTGTATTTTTTATACTTACATAATTTATTTGATTAGGTATTAAGTACGGTACCTAAAAATAATAATTTTCTGATTTTCCAAAATGTTAGCATAGTTATTAAATATGTGACAAGCTCTACTACATACCGCTACATTCTGGGTTCAATTCCAAGGTCATACAAAAGTAGGTATATTAATTTCAATCGAGTGCAGATTGCGCTTTAAAATTGTGATTTATTTATTTATTTATTTATGGTTACAACTGTGATGGTTTACAACTTACAGTATCCCACTATAATATAAAAAATAACCGACTTCAAAAATCCACTACAAAGAAAATAATAATTTTCGTTTCGGAAGTCGCTGGCTTTAGTTTTTGTTTGCTTTTTTTGCCACCGACTTCCGAAACGAAAATTATTATTTTCTTTGTAGTGGATTTTTGAAGTCGGTTATTTTTTGTTAAAAAAGTTTTTTATTTTTCCCTTTTTAGTTCTTTATCCCGTGTTAGATTACTTTCACGAATTCGTTCAACAGTAAATCTTCTACGGAGTGTGTACATTTATGCATATAACTTTGTACATAGGAATGATTACATAATGTATTATATACTAAAACCTTCCTAAAAGTATGTAGATTACGTTAGTGAAAACCCCATCCAAATCGAATCAGTAGTTTTTGAGAAAATCGCGCACATACAAACATACATACATACATACATACATACATACCTACATACATACATACATACATACATACATATATACATACATACATACATACATACGGGACGAATACAGAACCTCCTTTTTTGAAGTCGGTTAAAAAAACAATTGTTACAAATTATCCCAGTGGACTTCCTTAACCAACTGAGTTATCAACTCAACTCAGGGGTCAATGTACCTCGGTCAGGTTGAATGTGCGAAACAACCGGCCAGTGTAAGTAGACCTCTCGGTTTCAACCGATCGTTGTTGACATAGGTTATAAAAAAAATCACGTGATGGTACTTTTATGGGGTTAAAATGGTGATAGGACCTAGTGACAGTATGTCTATGTAGGTAATTATAATTATGGTGAGTCGGCCTGTTTGTAACTTAAACAGTACTTACTAAATTACTGTACGTATTTTGATAAAATTTGGCTGGGACAATTTTTAGGTATTCTGGAATTAAAAAATCTGAATATATTTTATAAATTTCAAACCCGGAAGATGTCACATTTCTTTGCGAAAAAGTCTTTGAAAAAAAATCCGAACTGGGAAACGAACTCACGACCTTTGCAAATATTAAATATGATTAAACAACCTTTCTTTAAAAGGATAAGCAGTGTTATAAGTAGTTTAAAACAAAATATAAGTACCAAAATGGAGGTCGTTGAACGCCAGCGAACATCGCCACGCTAAAACTGACGAATCACTGCTACCTATTATATTACAAAACATCACACCTATTTCTGCGAAGAGATAGTCAGAGATGTAGCTCAAAGCTCACCCACATTACCCCATTTTTGTTAAAAGGGGATCCGTCAAGGTAGCGCGCAAAATTCAATTATTTTTACGTTTTTTTTGAAAATTGCAAGTGCAACGCTGTTTTACGTTGTATGTTGATCCAAATTCAATTCGTGACAGTAAAGTTACTAAATAATAATCATCAAAACTATCAACATAGCTCTAGAAACTATATTTGAGGAAAATCCTATTGTTATTCACGAAACAATAATATTTTTCTGAAACATAATTTCTGTACCTATGTTCTATTCTGATGTATTATGCTGTAATACTACAAAGTTTCATCAAAATCCTTTCAGTAGTTTTTGCGTGAAAGAGTAATAAACATCCATCCATACATCCATCCTCACAAACTTTCGCATTTATAATATTAGTAATAGTATAGATATACATATAGTAGGAATAGATAACAACTTACTATCCTACCTTCAAAATTAAATTAACATTCACAGTTACCAACAATTTAATATGGTGCCTATCTAAATTAAACCCAAAATGGCCGAATTTAACTGTCATGTATCCCAGATCGCTAGATTACAGACATAATGAAACTGTGACGTCATGGCTCGTCTGCCTATATTGTCTATGGGCGACTGACCTAACAATGAGCTTTTGACCTTTAAATCTAGACACGAAAACGGGTGTAGTCGGTTACGAACTATTTAGTCTACAGTTAGGCAAAATATAATACAAAAACCATGATTAATGTATATTTTTGCGAATTTTTAAACATGTTAAAGCCATGTTATGCTTAATGTTATTATATATATAAGACACAGTAGCTCAGTTGGTTAGAGCGCTTGCCACGGTACGGCAGAGGTCACGGGTTCAAACCCCGCCTGTGTCAATTGTTTTTGAAAGCCTTAAATATTTAATAACAATAAAACCATGATGAATTGGTAGAAGAGGGGCTCGTGGCTGATAGACCGATCTGTGAGGTTAAGCTGCGCTTGCCGCGGTCAGTCCTTAGATGGATGACCATTCTTTACACATCGAGACTCCTTTGTGCCTCGGAGAGCACGTTAAGCAGTCGGTCCCAGTTGTCATAGGAATATCTTTGACAATGGTTACGGGTATTCAGGAGCCCAAAAGTCTGATAACTGGTCTAACATTCGAATACCGGTATTACCCAATAATTGGGTTGTGGTGGTCAGATGGCAGTCGCTCCATGTAAAATATTGGTATTCAGCCACAACTAGTTAAGACTGGAAGCCGACCCCAATCTTACTCTAGTTTGGGAAAAGGCTAGGCGGATGATGATGAATTGGTAGAACAGTGGCACAGTGACTTACAAGTAATAGGTTGTGGGTTCGAATCTCGGCAAGCGCACACTTTGTGTTTCATCATTGCTCTAAAAACGGTAAAAGAAAACATCGTGAGGAAACCAGCATGTCCTAGAACCATAAATTCGAAGACGTGGGTCCACCAACCCGCACTAGGCCCGCGTATTGTAATTATGACACTTCATATTGACGTTATTTCTGATCCAAATATCGACCTAAAGGGCCTACCTCTGATTCATAAAGAGTCATTAATAAAACTACTGTAAACATCGACCTTGCCCTTAATATCTCATTATGACAAATTGCCCTAACAGCGAAAGTATTACGGAAATCGGTTCAGTAGTTTACGAGATTAAGATTGTGAAAACAGTGTCATGTAAAAATTATGTGGTATTTTTTTTTCTTTGGAAGATTTATTGAGTCTTTATTTTGGTGTTAGAATTAATAACTTTAAAATATTTTTTCTGGTTTATTTTATTTTTCAGTCTAGAATTTCCCTATGAAGCTTTTTGTCAGTTTTCTGTCTAACTAGATTCGATTTGGCTGAATATCAGCACCTAGATATTTTATGTCTTAATTATTTTTATTGACGTTTTCTAAATATATAGGTACATTCTAATACGAGTTTCTTAAAAGCCAGTAAGAATCAGATTTTAAATCTCAAATAAGATTTAAAACAGCAGATCTACTAGTCAAACACGTCACTAGTATCAATGTCTTGAGATACGCCGACGGATAGTGTCAAATCATTCCCTTTTTTTAACAGTAAACAAAAACAAAAAAAAACATATTAAGATCCTATCATTCGATATTTAAAATAAAGAAACAAACGAGGATCGGATATCAGTATTTTTATTTTTTGGCAGATTTTTGCAATGTCACTGGTCAGAGGTTAAAAAAAGAAGAGTTTGCAGTTAGTTATTAAAGGAAATGCCTTGTTTTCTTGTCAGGATTCGATTCCTGTGTACAACTGTACAATGCCCCTAGGCGACAACACCCAAATAATGTCGTTGACCTTTAACAATTTCTTTGTATATCAACTTGTGCTTGGTTGTTTTTTTAATTTGTTTGTAGTTTAATAATAAAATTAAATACGGTACTTAAAGAAATGTGATTTTTGATGTTGCCAAAATGTATGCCGACGTTTTTTTTTATTTTAATTTTTATTAAATTCACGTACCTACCTATTTAAAGATTTAAACACGTAAGCTTGATTTCATGAAAGATGTTTATTACTTTAAAAACTTTACAAATGCAATAAAAATAACCTAAGAAATGACCTTGGAATTTTATTTCGTTAGACGTTGTGCCAAAAATACGCTGTATTTCGTAAACAGCATATTTTTAAAACGTATTTTATATATCTTGTAGTAACATAGTCATCTATGATCACATGTATTTAAAATCACCATTTCACACTTTTTACCCTTAAAAAAAAATCTAAAACAGATACCATTTTTTAATGCAAAAAACAAATATTTTTAATTAAAATTCGCACATATAAACAACCCAAAAAATACCCTAAAACTCCCAGACCCCAAAATACCTAAAAACACCCTCGCAGGGTAGAAAACGGTAAAAACCTTATGAAAAAAAATAGCGGAGTACTCAAACGGCGAACTCGATCGTTCAACTCCCGGTCGTTCGTTGAACCCGAGAATTTTGGCAGTTCATCGACCCGGGCACTGCCCGCTTATAAATAATGTGTGAGCGAGACGGGTGTAGTGACACCTTACGTCAGCTGATAGTGTGGCTAATCATTGTGTGACGTCATTCCGCATTTGAATTTGGAAGTTTGTTTTGAATTTAGATGCGATCTTTGACGAAGGTTAGTTTTCCTCATTTGGTGATCTAGTACAGATTGCTTTTTTAAATATTATTTTTTACAAAAATAAACCTAAGGAATTTTTAATTATGCTTCTTAAAGCAATTTTATAATGTTACGTTCTAGGAGTACGTACAGACAGCTGCATTAATTTGGTACTCAGTATACTCACGTATTCCTAAAGTGTCCACTAACAATATTGGACATGGCTAAAAATCCATACACTGAAAACCCAGAATCGACAGCAATGAAATGTTTACCAACGGGTTAGCCTTAATAGACATTTGATGGTACCAAAGTGCAAACCTTGAAATCCGTGGGGTATGGAAATCACAGCTTGACCTTTTGGTAGTTCTAGCCACCCTACACTACGAAGGTCATTTAAACTGGTCATTTTATTATAGTCCACGCGGATGGAGTCGCGGGCAAAATTTTAGTCTGTATTTAAGCTTATAATAATTATGTTGTTAAGAGACCATTCTGACACTATTATGAAACAATTGGTCTCACATTGAAATATTTGTAGACATGATTTTTATATGAAAAAAAAAACGAAATCCCACAGTTTTTCGAATAAATGAAAACATTTTTTTAATGTACAAAATAAGCCTACTCAGACCGCACATAAGAAGTTTGTGTCCAGTCTGGGTATTTTTTTAGCCATCATCTTTGCGGAAGTTGAGTTGCGCAAGCGACTTCTCGAACAACAAGTCAACTTGCGCGAGCGTTTACACGTTGGAAGTCGCTTGCGCAAGTCAACTTCTGCAAATTTTATTGCTAGTGGACACTTCGCTTCAGAAAGAGAGGTTACCACAGAAATCTGGATAAGTCAATAGAAATGTCATCTACATTATACCCAGACGCGTGTCGCCGGTCCGCAGTCAATGACAAAGCATCCAATGCAATACAAAATTAAACTAAATTTCGTTCACATACGTCACATTGTTAAACGCTCTCGATGAAGTGGTGTAAGATACCACCTGCCGTACATAATTTGCTCAAAAGCGGTGACAAGGTCATGCGCCTTTGCGACTGCTATTGACTTTTAGATTTTCGTGGGGGTGACTTATTGCGCTAATATCTGGAACTACCTACCAGTCAGATTCGAAAATTTGTATATGATAGCCAGATTCATGAGGAATAGTAAAGGCTATTTAACATCACACTAAGACCCTTAGGAGCCGAGCAACGGGGGTGAAACCGCGGGCTATCGTCTTACAACTGATAATAATGTCTTAGGTTTTTGCGATTATTACACATTATAATAAAACAAGTTTAAACGGATTAAATCGCGTATATTACAGATTTTTACTTAAAAAATATTCTCGATCTACCCGCACAAGATCGATAAAAAATAAATCTTGTGCGGGTAGATCGAGAATATTTTTTCTATAAATTAGCTGTCATGACGCCTACCACCTCAGTCGTCCTGCGACCACGAACGCTGCAAAGTGTTCGAAACGTCAGGAAAACTCTGTAAAAATCTGTAATATACGCGATTTAATCCGTTTAAACTTGTTTTATTACAAGTGATAGTTGACAGTTCGAGGTCATCGACGTTCCTATTCTTATCGCGATCGCATAATATAGCTAAACAGCTTAATTGCCCCCCGCAACTCTCCTGCTATCCGTTCTAGTCCCCATTGCCCCTTCTTAATTAAAATATTTTGCTATGGTTAAAATTATATTTTTGGTTAATTACATAAGCATAACATCATTATGTATAATTATAAATAATATATTGGCCAATTATACTATTTTAACATAATTAGGTAATTAGGTAAGTACTTACCATTAAGTACAATGTATCGTTTTTCCTCATATCAAAAATAAACTAGAATATGTATGTGAATTATTTGATAGATAAATATACATTTTTCTTTACATATTAAACGCAACGTCTTATTGTCTGACTGTCAGTCAGTCGCTCCATACAAAATATTGATATTTTGTATGGCACCTACCCCGGCCAAGTTAAGAACAAACAGGATAATTAAATACAAGCAAAACCGTGGTTTAAGGATAGTATGTGTTCAAAACAATGTTTATCTATTAAGCGTCTAGTCGAGCCGAATGGGGTCGTCGAACTCAAGTAAATGACAAATAAATTGTGTCCTATGTAAACAAAAAAAATACTGAAACTTAGCCAATCAAAACATAATTATTATCTATGAATTTAAAAAGAAAATGTATAAAGAATATTACAAACAAAGATAGGCGCGAAAAACATAACCCTTTCCTTGCAATCGGGTAAAAATTATAAGTGGTTTTTCGGTTATACAGGGTGGAATTTTGTAATGCCACCTGAAGGGAAAGTACTGTAGATAGAAAATTTTACTCAAAGAAAACATTCCTTTATTTTTGAATAGAAAGAGAACTGCATTTAAAGGTTTTCGAAAATTTTCAATTTTTCAAAGCTTTAACTTGACTCATTGAATTTATAAGACCAGAGCGCCTAGCATGCGCGCCGCGACAAAATTTTATCTACGCTTTTATCGTGCATTTGTCTCGTATTCGCATGAGTAAGAGCAAGACAAAACAGTCGACAAAATTTATCGCGGCGCGCATGTTAGCCCGGCAGATTTCATAGTTTTCCTTTCATTTAATTTATCAAGTTTCTTAGAGTGATTTCATCCTTATAATTGATCCTAACGATCGATGCAATAAAAGTACAGGTTGTAACTTTTTCAGATTTTAGTCGGTTCGATTACCGGGAGTGGCAAGGAAATTTTTGAAAATCTTTGAATGCAGTTTTCTTTCTATTCAAAATTAAAGGAATGTTTTCTTTGAGTACAATTTTCTATCTACAGTATCAAGAGTACTTTCGCTTCAGGTGGCATTACAAAATTCCACCCTGTATATGCCAGTAAATTGGACGTAGTTATGCAGAAACGATCCAATCCACAAAAAGTCACTCTTGAAAAATCTGCATTCAAATTTCAGCTATTTAGAGCTCATTTTTGAAAATATTGTGGATGTGGGTTGGATCGTTTCTGCGTAACTACGTCCAATTGAGCTCTTTAAAAAATACTATTTTAAAGAGCTCAATTTACTGGAGTTTTTACTCTATTTTCTGGAGATCATTACTAATAGACAGACATACAGATATAGTTTGCATTTTAATAATATAAATGGATAAAAAATATTTGTGAAGATATTATGCGGACATTTAAAAGTTTATTGCTCAATCACACATAAACGGATGAACTGATTTAGATAAAATTTGGCACACAGATAGACTATATCCTGGATAACCACGTTTTATCCAGGTGCATTAAGTTATTACACTATATTACGAGTGAAGCCGTTTGAAACACGTAATTACTATTTTTGGCAAATTTGCATATAGGTAGCAGATTTAAAACAACTATAATAATAGCTTTTGCCCGCGGCTTCACCCGCGTTTTTAGGGATAAAAGGTAGCGTATGTGCTATTCTGATTCGATATATAAGCTATATTATTGTAAAGTTTCATCAAATCTGTTCAGTAGTTTTTGCGTTAAAGAGTAACAAATATCCATACATACTTCCTCACAAACATTTGTATTTATAATATTTGTAGGATTTAAAAACAACTGACACCGGCGGGATTGAACCCAAGGCGTCTGCCGTACCTACCGTATTCGCATTGCTCTCACCACTGAGCTACCGTGTCCCTGCCACATCAGTTTTATTTTTTTAAATCTTATATTTAACTACAACTTTGCCCGCGACTTCGTCCGCGTGGCCCACAGGAACTGTGAAATTTATCGGGATAAAAAGTAGCCTATGTTACTTGGAAATAATATAGCTTTTTACTGGTGAAAGAATTTTTAAAATCGGTCCAGTAGTTTTTGAGTTTATTCATTACAAACAAACATACAAACAGTCAAATCTTTTCTCTTTTGAGTATTAGTTTAGATAACAATAAGATATGGCATAACATGGATTGGACGTGTTCAAAATTCACACAAAAATATACATTTATTTTGCATTTGCTTCTATATGGATTGACATACCTAGGTAAGTTAAAGTCGCAATAAACAAGGCAAATTCGCGATAATAAACAATTACTAAGAATATCCAAAAGTATGTCATTGACCTAGAAAAATAAGTTCCATACGATTCTAATTAAATGTTAATATTACTTGGTATTGACAACATAAAGTATACAGGAAAAGAAGGCTTCCTTCTCAGATCATAGAAACAAGGGAGATGTGCCAAGGCGCTACTAAAATTGACGCTTTGATACGGTCACATTGACCGTATATAAAATGTATACGCTGGCGACGAACCGAACACGATCGATGATATAAATACAGTGTTTTAGTTTAGTGCTAGTGTTGAGTGACGATTAACAGTGTTAGATTGAGGGTGTGTGGAATGTTTAATGCATAGGAGATCTTTATATTCACGAGGGACGCTTGTAATTGTGTTGAAAAATGTACTAAAAGTGGCGACAGTTGTTCCCGTACTAATTTGCTATGATGGCATATCTCCTTGTTTCTATGATCTGAGGCTTCCTTCCTGCCTGACTATTCAGTACCGAGATGCCGTGTGATATCATCGCGAGTACTGCCAATTTAATTGACGTTCGTGGAATCTCAACGTGACATTCTCCCTCGAAAGTTCGCAAATAAATTCGCAGTTCTCAGAGGCTGTTCGATTCCTGTCGTAAGCCTTTTTACTTCATCTAAATATAGGTCTAAGGTTTGCTGTAAGAAGACTCAATTTTGAGTTAAGTTCGTCTTTATATAAAATTTAAAAAAATCCTACTAATATTATAAATGCGATAGTTTGTAAGGATGTATGGATGGATGTATGAATGTTTGTTACTCTTTCACGCAAAAACTACTGAACTGATTTTGATGAAACTTTACTTATAGCTTATACATCAGAATAACACATAGGTAGGCTACTTTTTGTCCCAAAAGATCGGGCGAAACCGCGAGATTTTATACAACAATACATTAACTTCGCAAATTGGAACTTATGTTGTCGGCATCGCCCCTTATAGGTACCTAGTACCTATAAGGGGCGATGCACACGACAGACTTTTTGTGCGATCGAGTCTGCTGAGCTTTGCAGCGCTCGAACAATCTGTTCACTAAGATTCGCAGATTGTTCGAGCGCTGCAAAGCGCTGCAGACTCGATCTGACAAAAAGTCTGTCGTCTGCGTCGCCCCTAAAAGTCACACATTTCCCAGTGGTAGATATAGAGGGAGTAGGTACATAGGTATGTTTAGAGTACATAGGTATTTTCCTGTATATTTTCGCGGATATTTTCAAAATACCTACCTACGCGTTTTTTTAGCAAATTATGGTAATGTAGGTAAGGTGGTTTTAAAACACTAATATTATATACACTTTATTGTTTCTAAGGAGATACCTACCTAAGTACCTAAGTGTTTCGCGCACTACGAGTTCATATTATGTATAACTAACTTCCGCCCGCGGCTTCGCCCGCGTTTTTTAGATAAAAAGTAGCCTATGTGTTAATCTGATGTATAAGCTATATTACTGTGAATTTTCATCACAGTCCGTTTAGTAGTTTTTGCGTGAAAGAGTAAAAAACATCCATACATCCATCCATACATCTATACATCCTCACACACTTTCACGTCTATAATATTAGTAGGATACATACATGAATAAAATATTCACGTCAAAGTCTCGGTTTTCCCTTCCGGGAACAAAATACACCGAATTAAACGGCTCATTCATATAATGAAAAATGACTAAAGAACCTTCAAATAATACGAGACAGAACAAACAACGGAGATAAGCCACCACTCTGATAAACAAACATAAATTAACAATACTTCATATTCCACAGCTTTTTTACCAAAACATTTTAGTCGGGACCAACAACCTGAGCTGAAAGAGCAACGCACTCAACACCAGACGTACCAGGGAAATACCTTTGAACAGCGCCATCTCTTATCGAGTAGCAGTACTAAAGGTCAAACTTGAGGGTTAATGAACCGAGTTTGAATTACACCCTATCAGAGATGATTGTGCGACTATTTTTGGTAATGTATGTAAAGATAACGTATTATATTAACGAGTTGGAGATAAAGTTTCGTCGATAAGTTTAATCTTTTGCGAGATAAGTATCTTTGAGTATTGTTAGCGATTGTGTGCTAAGTTTAATGATAAATCTGTTGTCGCAGATGAGTTGTGAAATTGGGCATGATGTCATATCAGCGCCTTATATGATAATGCTACCGACACACTTCTTATTATAAAATATGTGTAATCACTCAGGTATTGATGATGCTGAATAATACTTTAAATTGTTTAAAAAAAAATAAACAGACAACAACCGATTTTTTTAAATAATTGGAGTGGTAGGTACTGTGTAATTTAGCTTATACAGTATAGGTACTTTCCATTGGTAACACCTTAAATCAGCAAAAATCATAAAATTAAAGGTAAATGAACTCGGTCAAATAGGGACACGTTTGATTCATGTTGCAAAAATGTCTTAAAAAGTATAATCTTACATAGTCTGCACGTACGTAAACCTCACTAACACACTAACACGTATAAACATCGTATCACTGAACTCCGAATGATCTAGAATTCATATAAAACATTTTTACTATGTCGTAAATAAAAATTGGCTAATTTTGAGAAAATCGCCATCTATCGCTGAGAAGCGGAACCAAAGTTCAAACTGCCAAACTGAGTTGAATGACCCCGTGCGCGAGCTTATCTTTGTATTATGTACCTCTCATGACGCATGCTTGATTTATTTTTTCCATGCAATACGTACCACGTCAAGGAAAATGAGTATTTTTATTGCAATCATCATTACTGTGTTTGTTTTGCGTAAAATTTTGTAAGCATTTATTCATTTTCGAATGACTGTTCGATATTCGAAGTTTGAACTTTGCGCAGCGCTAAAATCCTGCGTGAAATTTTCGTTTGGGTATCTAAAATGGCGTGATCTTTAAGTTAATCATTTTATTTATTTTATGGAAACTATAATTTGGTATGTACCCAAAATCAATTTGCTAAAAGAAACGTCATTTGAATACCGTATCACAAATACAATGAAACAACTATGTATAATAACAACCCACAAAAAACATAATTGAATGAAAAATTGCTATTGTACTTCATGGCTACAAAAAACTAATGTATCGGCAGCTGAAGGCAAACCATTTAAAAAACCATAAATTATGCATAGGATAGTAATTAATCATTCGCTTTTGTATACTAAATTATCTATGACAGAGGTTGCAAACCTTTAGTACATGACAAGCAAAACAATTATACTGTTAGAGAAGTTCTATTACAAGATTTATTAGGGTGATTATTATTTTAAGATTAAAGAAAAATATGACAGGAATTTATGCTTTTTTTTTTTTTGCAAATTAATCCCCAGCAGCACTTATTCAAGTCAAAATGTTCAGTAAAGTGTCAATCTATAAGTTACCATTGAAAACCCATGTCAAAGAATAATAACTATTAGTACGTAAAGAAGCGACATTCAATCCCATCACCCAGGTTAAGTTGGTGAATCACCAACTTAACCTCCCTCGCAACGCAGCAGTCAGCCAGGCAGAGGGGACTTACCCCACATAGATTGAGAACATAGACACACCCCCGACACTCCATACAAACGAACTCATATAATGCCTACTACTACTACAGCAGCACCGGCCTGTACGCACACGTTTTGTGTGTATGAGTAATCATGGCACAGCAATATTTCCTGGAAAGTACTGATAATTATTTTGGTTGTTAATTATTTTCGAAAAAATTTTTTACTGGAATGTAAAGGTTCGTCATCTCTGATTTATGTCTATTACTGTTTAGAATATTGACGTGTCATTTATTATTTTTTGTAACAAAAAATATACCCGTGTCAATTATGTAGGCGCGCCCATGTTCTCTGAGACAACCACCAAATACAGCGGTATTTAGTTTGAATGAGATGATCGGTTAAAAATAAACGGTCCATTCAGACCAGAATTCTTCTGTACAGTAAGTGCGGTTAGAATCAGAAAATCATGTACAAATACTTAGGAAAATAATTATCTGTGATCCATGCAAATATAATATGTTTCGAGCGAACTTTAGACAGCCTGATTTTAAGCGATGATGCGGTCTACGATGGAGCACGCTTGCCTAGAAGAAACCGATTCACTCGCGACTTGAACACACCCAGATTGTAACTATCGGGGAACAGTATAGGCAGCACCATTCCAATGTTTGTCGATTTATCATTAGAGATAATAAGATGATAATTTGGCAAAATGGCGGTCAAACGAGGCTTAATATCAATAAAAAAACTGATACGGTTGTTTTTGAAGCTAAAAATGACCCAAGAAACAAATGAACGAGTCATAATTTCTAATTACTACATCATTTCGGAGAGTGTGCTTCAGATCTGCATGATCTAATTCCCTCCTTCCCTTTCTTCTATCGGACGGTCAGAAGCACAACAAAACGCCATCGGTTCATGGTAGATATACCAAGAACCCGAACAAAGCGCTCTGATTCCACTTTAATTGTGAAAACCGCCAAGCAGTAGAATGCGCTGCCCGAGTGGGTGTTTCCCGACAGTTACAATCTGGGTATCTTCAAGTCACGAGTGAATCGGTTTCTTTTAGGCAAGCGTGCTCCATCGTACACCGCATCATCGCTTAACATCAAGCGCAAGCCTATCATAGAATAAAAAACATATAAAATAAAAACTCGACAACAAAATGATTACAAAACATTTTCTTGGTGTAAGCTCTAATTAAAAACGCTTAGAGATACTGTACCCCTGCACCTACCGCGAAGACATGTATGTTACAGGTGTGTTTAACAGGTGTAGGTACCGTTGGCATCTTACATAAACCGCACCGCTGGAATTTAAAACGATTACTACTTGGTAGCCGGTAGGAAACTTTGTTCTAAATTAGCGGCAGGTTTTATAAAGAAAAATTACGATAGGTTAACTTTTGGTAACTATACAGGGTGGCAGGTTAAACAGTAGAAATATTTTAAGGGGTCATTGTACTCATATTATGAACAACTTTTACTATGGGATCAACCCTGAAATCGCGGAAAAAAAAGCTGTTCCATACATTTATGTTCATATAACTCAACAAAATGTATCGAACAGCTGATTTTTTTTCGCAATTTCAGGGTTGGTCCCATAGTAAAAGTTGTTCATAATGATGAGTACAATAACCCCTTAAAATATTTCCACTGTCTAATCTGCCACCCTGTATAAAGTGATATAAGAACTTAGGTAAAGCAGTGATAGCGGCCCCGACTTACAAGTAGTAAGTTATGGGTTCGAACCCCGGCAAGCGCACACTTTAGAAATTTTCATCACCACTACTCTAAAAACGTAGAAGGAAAACACCGCGAGGAAACCGGCATATCCTAGAACCAAAAATTCGAAGACATGTGACGTGAATCAACCCGCAATGCGCCCGCTTGGTGGATTATGGATGGCCCACACCTTCCCACAGAGAGGAGGCAATTATTTTTATTGAATAAAGAATATAAAGATTTCTTATCTTCATTTTTGACATTGCCATGCTTAAATCGGTAGCAATCTTTCTGTAATCTGTCATTTTGTCATGCAGCATGCTACGCGTGTAAGGACATGAATCTAATAGTTTGGTATAGAAATAGTGGCAGCAATTTGACAGAAAGCTTCACTGCTACTTAATTTCAATTGTAACATTTTTTTTAGCTTTGAAACTCAAAAAGTAATTTAGTATTTTAAAAATAGTCAACAAAAGGGTATTTTTTTGATGAAAAATCAGCGTTAACTCTATTATGTACTATTATTTTCAACAATAGGAAATCAATCGGTTAAAATCAATTTCATTGCACTCTCTTTTTACCCGACTGCGCCAGAAGGAGGGTTATGTTTTTCGAGTGTATGTATGTATGTTTGTATGTATGTATATTTCTTTGGCACGCTCTGTAGCCTAAACGGCTTAATGGATTTTAGCTTGAGAGGTGTCGTTAGATGCGTCTTAATTGTAATAGTGACACTGGCTATATCGAAATTATAAAATATTAAAATGGCTGATTTTTGGCGACTTAAAAAAAAATGTTTTCCTCAAAACCTATCATGTGGGGTATCAAAATGGAGGGCTCGAAAAGACGATTACGAAAACATAAATAAAAATACATTAAAAACTAAAAAGTGAAAAATAAAAATAGTAAATTAAAAATTAAAAAAACCCGTTAGCCAAAAAAACAACTAAAAAGTTCAAAACAAGAGCACTTTTCAAGCAGTCTGATGCAGTTGGTGGCATAAAATCTAAGATTTGACACAAATAATTGCCACCAACTGCATCAGACTGCTTGAAAAGTGCTCTTGTTTTGAACTTTTTACTAGTTGTTTTTTTGGCAGTCGGGTTTTTTTGATTTAAAATTTTTCATAATATCTCGAATCGGCACGCCTCACACAGCTAAAATGTTTGCCGTTAAAAAGGTTGACTGTCCCCAGCGTCGTAGCTAGGGGAAGCCGCGGGGGCAGCTGCCAGGGGTGCGTACCTCAAGGAGGCGCATCATCAGATCCGCAGCCTGATTAATAAAACACGAATTTATGCTAACATTTTATATTAATAAGGCTGAAAAGTTTGTTTTTTTGTTTGAACGCGCTAATCTCTGGAGCTATCAGTTGGATTTGAAAAATTGACTATCCCGATGGCTCACACTCTTTGTAGGCTTTGCAGGGGTGTAAAGCCTACAAAGAGGGTGAGCCATCGCCCATCATTGTATGTAAGTATATATAAAAAGTTCTTTAATAACGATATCTTCGAGCGATATCGACTTTTTATGCTAAATGCTGTTACTGTTGACATGACATTGACTTGACAGGTGATAGATTACCTACTTTAGTTTTAGTCTTAATTTTAGTTTCAGTATTTATTATCACTCATGGCCCAAGTATATTAAGATGACTGCTAGTCTTAACCACAAGCAAGTACACATTATATACCAGTATCTGCACAAAAAACGTGGAAAATATGTAAACAAAGTGTGAGTAATTACTAAGCGTAATAATGTGGTGCGGTCTCCGATTGGCCGCGCCATATTGTTATGAACAAAAGTAGGTAAATAAAAAAACAATAAATTGCAATCGGTCAGCGAACGATTATCGAAGCTATGCAGTTAACTATAATAAAAAAATATTATGACATAGTGTGGATGGCCGGTCGGTGACCTAATGTGTTACGCAGGATGCACAGCGCCATCTAGTAGTGATTTTCTTAACTAAATAATAATTAGATGATTTTTATTTAGTTTAAAAACTAATTTAACAATTTCATTAACGTCTAATTAGTACAAGAAAAATTTTCGCGTACAATATTTTGAGTCTTGCTTGAAGCAAAAATGATAAAAGTTCGACTACTCAACACTAGATGGCGTCACCACCGCGCCTTAAACTTTTCATACCGCCAAAACCGCACCTAACTTAATTAGTGTAATTAAACTGAATAATGCCTAAATATGTATTAATAAATACGGTTTAAAACAAGTTGTTAAGCGTTATGCATTTGCTATTACGCATTATGAAATCGTATTCAAGTTACCTAACACCGCTCGCCATACAGGCGGTATCGTAACCGACCCCCACCGCTAAATCTTAGCGAATTCCAAGGTTAAACCCGCAGTCTTGAATTCAAAAAGGGCCCTTTGAGATAAAAATTCTCCTTACAAGAGGCATTATAGGCTGACGTCACGTGCCGTATTCAAAGGGACCAATTTGCTTTTTTATTTTTCGACCAAGAAGATTGGTTCAAAAAGTCTGATTCAAAAGAAAAACTTCATTTAGGTATGGAACTACACGACTACGTATTATTATTGATTTCTTTTTTGTTGCTGAAATTAAATACCTACCAGCTACCTAAAGCATTGTTCACACCACGCCACTTTTTAGTCGGCAAATTGTGTCGCAACTTGGCGCTACTTGCCATAATATTTTTCAGCATTATCTCTGTGAATGACATGCATTATTATTTTAAAACATTACATCAAACAAAACAATCCCTACTAATATTATAAATGGAAAGCGTTTGTTGGTTTGTCCTTACTACGGAGAAACGGATTGCCAAGATTTTTTGCATAGAAACAGTACATGGACTGAAGAGTGACACAGGCTACTTTTCATTTCTAATATTAAATACATTTATCAATTTTTTTATCATATTATCAACAAGAACAGATGTATGGAAAAGGTAACAGTAGTACTACAAGATAGCAAAAGATAAGAGCCTGTTACCAGGGGGGTATAACACTATCAATACGGTAGTGGCCTACTATTAAAAAAATACAAATAAATTATTTTATTTCAAAGAAGGAATAGGCACAACAAAAAAGTAAAAGCAAAAATAATAATTTATCACAAAATGGAAAACATAGACGCTTTTAAAGTTTTTGGAGGGAGTATCGCTCCGTCTTTGTCGCGCGAAGCGGACGTAGGTGGTGTTACGTCACTAGTACGTAGTGCCGTCCATGTCTAGCAAATCATTTTAAAACGCTTATAACTTGTAGACGTTTCATCGCCAAATTTGTAGATGTTTCATCGGTTTTTTTGGTGTTAATTGTCTTTTTTCAAATAGTTTACAGATTCACAATAAAAAAAAAGTAGTCAACATCCCTATTACTCAAAGATCTTTGAGTCGTAGATATATATTATAATATGGCAAAGTAATATAGACAAAATTATTATCAGTCATATCGTCTTTGGGAATTTGTTTGGTTCAATATTAGTGCTGCGTTTAGTTAACAGGAGGCATGTTGTTTCAAGTTCCATACAGCAAAAGTGCCAAAATCTTAAAGAAACTAGCTTGTCGATTGCTGATTGTTTATAGAATAACCAAAAACTGGATATCCGAGAGCTTTAAAAGAGCAATATTTAAATTCCTCAACAAGATTCTTCCTACTAAATATTTGGATAAAAGATAACAATAAATAATTATGATCCTATATAATACAATCATAATTTTATATTTCATAATGTATTATCCTCCTATGTAGTGCACAAAACCCAACTTTCTGCCAATCACAAGGAAGAAGTGACGTTGAGTCTATTTAACGCCTAGAGCAAACGACAAACTTTGATTGGCAATTTATAATTTGCAAGTATATCGCCAATCCGCTCTCCACACAGAGCAAAATTGGAATGGATTCCCATTCCAATTTTCGAGTAAATTATCAATCAAATCTTGTCTGTAAAGTGCTTAACATGATTCTTTAAAAATAACAATTACTAGTGCTAGTGTCAACAATTTTTGTCCAATTTGAAACCGGCGGCGGCGTATGAAAACTTTTACATATCACCACAAAGTTTTAGAGAGCTACTTTTATATTGTAAGTTGTAACACCTTATGTACCTACATTTAATTGGCAAAACAAAAATCTTTGAATATCCTAGATGGACAGGGAAACTCAAAATTATAGCTGGAGGAAGTTTGATGCGAAAGGGGGACGACTGTGGTCAAAGGCGCAGTTCGGGAGGGTTTTCCGTCCAGCTGTGGACTACAATAGGCTGAAGTGATTGATTACTTTCGAACTAATATTGATTGTAGTTTTACTAAATAAAGCACAATAATATTTGTATTGGAAAAACAATTTTATCAAGTAGAGTTAAGAGGTATAGTTTGTAAGTTTCAATGTATATGTATGTCGGTAATCCCCGAAACTATTGATCCGATTCGGAATTTTTTTTCACTAATTGGAAACTACATTATTTCTGAGTATTAAAGGACAGGCAATTTTTTTTTATATTAATTCCTGTACGTCACGCTGACGGAATCGCCGGCTAAAGCTAGTAGATGTATAGAGCAAAATGATTCAAAGACCACTGTTCATTCCATCAACAGGATAGCGTGAAAAAACTTAATTTGAAAAGAAATAAACATGAAAGCAGCTTACATAACATTTGGACAGCGTTGCAGGCAGTATTACGCAACCGGACTAATCTAGAAATGTCTGGCTGGTAATTGTATATTTTGTATGCTACGTACACGCTTAGAAGCATTGAATCGATAATGTTGTATGTGGAAAAATTCTAGTGAAATCATTAGGAAATTCATTCGTAGACTTCACTACTTATTGAAAACAACATAAAAAATAGTATTTGGTGATGTATTACCTCCGCATATCCGCAAGAAATTAACGTTGGCTATATTCTTTTATTTCATTAATTTATATCAACTTCGAAACTCAAATACAAATTAATCAACATCAGTATTCATTGTTTTTGTTTTCTAACTTCCTAAATCAAGCAGTTTATAATGTTATCTCTACTTCAATACCAAATATGGCTCAAACACAATAATAAATTACACAAATTGCAATTATCGCCTCATCCTGCAAAGCTGTGTCCTTTGATAATTCAGTTATTCAGTTTCCGAACACAACTAGGGCAGGAGTTCAACTTTGACCTCGAATCCGATTGAACCTGAGATCCAAGGTCGCAGAGGTCAGATTAGGGCCGTTCGAGAGCTAGCCCAAAACGTGTCAGGCTGTGACCTGTGGTTGACCTACATATGTTACAAGTTTGAGGTCGTATTGGACTGTTTGGGTATTTTGAGTAATGCCAATTGGTTTTTTTGTGATATCAATAAAAAATATGTATTTTTGGGGTTTGATGTTGATGCAACAAACGGTGATAATTATGATGAAATTGTTTAGTATCGAAATTGCAGGAAAGAACCGAACAATACAACATCCCTCAATTGGTGTAATGGTTCCTGTCGCGTATCCACAACAAATAATGCAATTTCTGAAGTGAGTTGTTATTATTGTAAAGATGGGTAAACCAATAGTTTAGAACTAACGTTCTTTGCTAACTAGGCACCTATAGCGTACAATTAACCCATTTCTCTTGTAAGCCAGCACAGTTACAAGCGCTGTTAGTCTTCAAACTACAATAAATTACCGCTGTGCGTGACTTTAAACGTTTCTCACAACGTCATATTGTTACAACTTAGCTGTTCACATCTTATCCCGTTTTACAAAACCCTGCGTAATATTTTCTACTACATTTGCAAAATTGCGAGTATTATTTGAAATGAATGGGTATTCCCATTCATTTCAAATAATACTCGCAATTTTATCGAGCCCCCTTTAGAATCCAATTCTTTTATACTGATTACTGACAATACTGACCCCTCAAAATATCCCTAGCTATAGCAACTAACAAGGAAATTGCAAGATGGCTTTCTATGTGCCACGTGGCCTGAAAATAGGTCATCCATTATCTTTCGACAATTTAACTATCTCTGTCCCTATCTTTTCATTGTGGGACAATGGGTGCGATAGAGAGGGCTGTATTTAAAGTGTTCCCCTCGAAACTTGATAGTGTGGTCATAGATGTTGGCCAGTTGACTTTTGTTACTTAGGGTTAGAGTGTCAAGATGTATCCTGGGTTGTCACGCTTTCTGCGGTGACATCAGGAAGTTGCATGTCATGATTGGAAGGCAGTTCAGCATTCATTTTGATTGTTAAGAGTTTTGCCTGATTTTCATGTAGCCTACTCATTTATGTATGAATGTTTAAATCATTTGTTTATTAAATAGGTACCTTTAATAAAAATATTAGCTCTTATATTTATTTGTAGGATAAATGAGTCAATAAATGACTAAGAATTTGAGTTATGCTTTGATTTCTTATTATTATTTAAACTATAACTTTGAAAATAGCAACATCGAAAAAAAGTGCTTTGTATAGGGTTAATTTTGTTGAAGATTTATGTTTTAAATTCCTATCATTAAGTATTTTATTTATTAAAAAGCCCATATTTTTAATCACAAGCTTTAGTTATTCTAGGAAATTATATATATTTGCACAGCTTGACATAGTTGCTAACGGAAATGAATTTAGCGTGAAACTTAGCCAGATAGTTATCTTATACGTCGAAACCAAGATAGAGCTTATCGATATTGTATGTAAACAATCGGCATTCTGCGGTTTCCACTCGATTGTTATATTTGTTGGTACTGAAGTTTCAATAAGTTTTTTTTATAGATAATGAAACTTTTATGGGTTTTGTTCAATTTGTAATGTTTTACTTCCTCGTTTTTTTTATATGAACTTATTTAAAAATTGATTGTGAATAGGTACATACATTTATGTATTTGAAGTTTCTCCAAATTGTTTACTATGCCTATAGCATTATTTTCAAATACAATGACTGTTCAGCACATTTTATATTTGCGATAACATTTCATCGTAACACGCATAATTTTTTATGATGTTTTTTTATTTAATTTATGAATGAAATGAAACTACCGACTTTTATAAATACCTTTGCGCTATAAACAATTTATAAACGTACCTATAATATTATTACCCATTAATCTAAATATACTAGAAATAATTTAACACAACTATGTAGGTATTTATGTTTTAGATAATACAAGGTAATTGGATGTGAATGAAATTATTGTTACTTAATTATCATAATAACTGAAAGGAGCCTTATTGGATTCTCTCTAGTGTACCACACCCAACTTTAAAAAAACTTTACATTAGAAAAAAAAAATGAACACAAAAAATGAAAGTAGGTATTTTTTTCTAACTCTTATACTAAACTGTAAATTATTTGTAGTGGTATTAAAAGAACTATCAAACATAACAAATCAATTTAAATTCGTTGAGTTTGCTTAATTTCTTTTAACTCTTTGTTAAATAACCATTCAATTAATTACATAATAGCACTCTCCGTCTTCATTAAAATTAATTAGCAACATTTTTTTATTAGGAAGTTACAAAATGTCTAATTTTAAACAGCACCACCACTTAACTAAGCTTATTATACCATTATTAAAGTTACCGTGACCAATTTAAACTTTATGGACAGACAACACAGTTAGCTAGTTAGCTAAACAGTTAACGATTGTTAAAATTCACATGCAAAACTCACTTCGCGCCTCTAATTGCGTAATTATAACTTAATTATTAATTATAAGTTAACAAAAGTTACGTAAAAAAACTTTCGAATAATAAATGGTTGCCGTAAGTTGCCGCCAAAACCGAGTTGTGAACACGTTGGAAAAAAATACGTCAAACCTCTGTCATCATTCCATTATTCCTATTAATTCACTGTCACACAACACACCACAGATAACACAAACACTAGGACACATAAAAAATGTTGGAATTTTCGCGTTCAGAATTATTTCGTGTACACGCCGAATTCGTAAAGACCCGCTCACACCGAGATGTTGCAAGCGGGCCATCGGGGGAGCAACTAGGAAATGAATACAAGCGACGGCACACCGAGCCGCGCCTGCCACACATAACCTCTTTACACGCACTTGTGTGTGTGAAGTGCATACGTTTTGACAGCATGTGGAGTTTATTTATAGGCCTATCGCATCACATAATATTTTGAAAAGAAAATAACATCGTAACAAACCAAAAAAGCTCATGTAATTACAGTATCACACAGTGCTATTATACAGCTCTAATTAGAGTCTAATAAGACTTGAAAAAGATAACATCAGCAGTGCAATTAAAATATTTTAATCAAAGCTACAGATCTAAAATGACAGATTAAAAATCTGAGACATAGTGGTTTGAGAGAAAAATGTTACGCGGCTAAATCACAACAACCGTTATTACATAACAGTCGGCTAGAGGGAGATGGGGATAGTTTTTGTACGAGCTAAAAAAAGACAGAACATCGAGGTTGTGTAACTCAACACAGGGAAAGCTCACACGTACTTTCTTTATACATGACAAACACTGGTGCGTGGCTGTTGGTATATATACGTGTGCAAGTGTGTGCGCTTCTTTACATTTTTGAATTTCGAACGAAAGAGCGTAAGTGTCGGGATGGATTTTTCAAAATGGACTCTTCTTTTAGAAATATGGAGTGCAATATTGAGCATTGAGGTGAAGGCTGTAAGGTTGAGTTTTGTTTTGGTCAGGGTATGCACGGCAGCTTTTTGAAGGGGTTCAATGACACACGGTTTGGCACGTTCCTTAGGCCCACCGATTTTTTTCAAATGTACTGCTGAGTAGGTTGAAAACGCCACAAAAGACGTGATATTTCCACAGAACTGAAACTAGGGCATGCGTAGTTGCTGTTATGGCTTTTTTAATCGATTTTCCTCGAAACAAGAGGATAAACTTTAGACTTTTAACAAGCGGAAATTTCTTGCATCCTAATATGCCGGTTATGAATTATGATTCGCTTGTAGCGAGAATTGACCGAAAATGAGGACATGCGCGATAGGCAATAAATCATCAATAATAAAGTGTCGCTACCCGATGCTAGATGGCGTTGTAATAAATTTTATAATGTAGGAACTTTTAACGATGCTTTTTTGTATTGCACTAAATTTTATTTGTTTATTAAATTTATTAAAATTTACGACTTTTCATTCAAGAAATTCTATTTAAATTAGTTTGCGCCAAAAATATCACAGTTAAATTGTTTCGTCTTTAGATTAGTAAGTGAAAGTGCCAGCAATTAAATATTATTGGTTAAAAATAAATAAAACATTGTTTAATCAAAGACCAGCCAGAACACACCTTAACTACCTACCTATTAATAATTAAAATAACTAATTAATAATTACGAAATCCTAAAAATAAATGAATCTTTGTCTCAAAATAGATGCTTTACTGTAAAATTACTATTGCATCACAGCAGCAGAGGAAGTGAAATAACAGTCATAATATTTATATAGCTATCCCTTTCCGGCTATATGGCGTCATCTTTGTCGCACGCGGAGAGTTCCTCGTTTGAAACGCGAAACCGAGCGGCGTGTTGCCGTCTCGCTCGCGCAACAACGAAGTCGTATATAGCCAATATATTCGTGCAAGGCAACGGAGGGTATTGACCTGTCCTTGTTGCGTATGTGTGCAGCCTTGCTTTACAGTTATACGTTGTTTCTATGTATTGTACGTGCATCGTAAGGATCGTTACACACTGCATTATATTTTGTCGTAAATTATTTTAATTTTATTCTCTTATGTAAACTGTTATTTGAATGTTTATACAAACCACGATAATTGTTGGTGAATGATTCCATTTTTTCTTGGGTGTAGGATAACTTACCTGGAAGATAAAATTATATTGGTTAGTTACATATTACACAGTCAATAATAATAATAAAAAAATAGTTTAATAACTCGATTTAAGTAATTTTTCCATGTCGTTGTTTTATAAATGTTTTTTTAATAACTATTGTGTTAAGCATAGATTTTTTAATTTATTATTCGTTTAGGTATCAAATTAAAAGTCCTATAACATCTTTAACGTAAGTTTTTATCCGATTGTAACAACAATTTTACTTTCAAATACATTAACTTAACCGTTTGTTTACACAAGAAAAATACATAAACAAATACGGAACCATAACCAAGTTAAACAAACCGAGGAAAACCTGAAGACGGCCTAACAGCTACGCTTATAAAAAAAGTTGCGTCAGAGCCCATAAAAAATGTCTGCCAGGCGTCAACGTTGGCATTACATCACTGTGCTACGCGTGTGTGAGTGCAGCGCACACGTCACACATGCACGTGTGTACACGTGGTCTCTTCACGTGGGGCGTGGATGTGTGAGTGCGGCCTAATCTTTAGAGGAATGCGGGTTTCATACAAGTACTTTTTAAAAGCGCTGAAAAGGGAAATTCTTTGACTGGCTCGCCTCGCCACCCTTTATGTTTTTACTTTTTAAAGTTTTTTTTTTTAAGGCAAATGAAATGGATTGATGCGGATTCTCTTTGAGACTTTTTTAGTTTTAATTAGAGTTTCGTAATCCACATAATTAAGCTGTAATTAGGTACATAGTTTGATAAAATATACTGTAATGTAGATTTAATCTAAACTACAATGTATTTCTAATCAGATACCTACCTAGTTCAGAAAACTTTTTCAAAAATGAAATAGTGTTTTTCTCTTCTTGAAATATATACCAGTAAAGTCAAAAGTTCACAAACCATTGACATTTGAGCTAGAATCTCTGGATAGGAACAAAGTTCTGCGGATAGTCAAAGGTCCGATCGAAACGCGTTTGTCTTCGTTATGAGAGTTAACTAACCGATAGATATAATTTAACTTATGTAACTGGTGACTCATCGATGCCGAGCCCAAATTCTTTAACTTAGTAAGTTAAGTTATACTAATATTTAATATTAAGTTTGAAGGGATGTTTTGTGTAGGTATCTACTTCAATTTAGGAAATTAAAAGTTAAATAGTATGTGTTATTGAATAAATAAGGATATGTGTGAGTGACCTAGTTTTTTTTAAATATATATATATATTTTTAATTCCCTGTCGTTTTTTGCAAATGTGAGGTTTATTCTGCTACAAAACATCTAAATTGGCAATTTAGTAGGTAGGCGGTAGCTATTTTTGAACAACCAAAGGAGATGTTTCATCCTGGAACTGGTATACGTACGCCACATAGAAAAATAAGAAAAAAATAGGGGATTTACATAAAAATATTATTAAATTAATTTGAAAAAGGAATTATTTGAGATGAAGTTTTTCACTATGATATCCCTATTTTTAGGGCGGCCATGACAGTTGAGTTTGACAGTTTTGTTTTATGACGTGACGTTTGAGTCGTTGTGCGCACGCGTGGTGGATTGATTGTTGTCATTTTGACTGACATTGACATAACAACAGTTGTCAAAATGACGTTTCACTAAATTCATTTGTCGATTGTTTATCCACCAAATTTGTGTTGTGTTGCTCTCCTTGACAAAGAAAAGAATGAATTACAATTCAACGAAGTAATTTTATAGAAAATAAGCATTAGGAACCGATTACTATCATGTATAGCTATAATACTTAATTGCGTACGTAGACCCGTCCCAGGCTCCATACATTTCTGAAACAACTCCTTTCTTTTCTAATTATGGGCTAATTTTTCCATAGTCAGATAATTTTTATCCAAAGAATGTAATTGACGCTTGAGAAAAACTGAAATTTAAATTTATTCTTGAATAAAATTATCAGACGATGAAAAAATCGGGCCTTATAGTCTCTAAAATTTCTGAACCCTCTAATTAAGGTATTTTCATTGTTAAAATAGGTATAAATATGACAAAGCACACCTATTTTTTGAGGGACTACCAAAGGTCACAGAACTTCAACATAAAAATAGTGTAAACCGTTTGATCTGGACATCTCTAAAGGCGTTGGATATTGCGTTTTTCCAGCAGTAGTCCACCGCTGTCACCTATTTCTGAACAGCAAATCTATCGCTACACCTAATTTGTAGTCACTTCTATTGAGAAGTGACTACAAATTAGGTGTAGCGATAGATTACAATACTCCTCAAGCATATCAGTTACAGTATTGTGCCAAATCTTTGAGTGTAAAGCCCTTAAGTACATAGGTATATATCGCAAATATATTCACATATTTATACCAAAACTCTTTGATATTCTAGTCGGGGAATAACAGAAGTAGGTTGAACCGGAAAATGCATCTAAGTGCAGTGAAGGCAATGGTATCACTGACCGACCTTGAAATAGACTCTATTAGACAGAAAATAGATTTGCTGATGGATGTAAACAACGTTTTTTTTATTATGTGGAAAGAGTTTGTAGATATTACTAGATACAGTATGTTTTTATGCTATCTTCTACCAATTTGACCAAATTTGGTGTTTTTGGAAGTATCAAACTATACACTTAAAAAATTCTATAAGGCAGCAGTGTAAGTTTAAGATTTTGTTCAAAGGTGTGTATTTTTAACCCAATTATACAACAACGAATAAACTGCCAATAACACTACCCGCACGTAACAATCGACAGTTCTTCCGTGATCATATGGCGCATGCAACTGCGCCGAAATATCGGAGTCTCAAAAAATAAACAGGTACATGGTGTAAATCCCGACATAGTTTATTCTACTAACGTCAATAACCATGGAACTTTAAAACAATACAACGAATAAACTGAAATGCCTTTGGTATTTGCTATTGGTATCCTAGATAATTTACACTGTTAATTTCTTATGTATCTTAATAATATTGCTTACGACGTATAGAAAACATGCCAGAAACCACAAAAACATTTTAATCAATGGCAAGGCATTTGAAATTCTGTAAAAACAATCGAAATAATTACTTGCGTTGTAAATTACAAAAAAAAACTTACAAATCACAAGAACAACAATACAACATTAAAAAAAGTAGCTGACATCGAAAACCGCTAGCTCAATCGGTGTCAATAAAAAAACTCTGGAACCCGTTGCGAAAACCTGACCTAGTACAATACACGTACACATACATACATACACATTATACGTATGGGTATTACGTGGGAACTAGCTACAATGATAATAATGATTTAAGGCATTCGCAAACTAAGCATTCTACACTCAAACGGGAATGATTCACTTATATTGAGCGATACAATTTTATGTTATTATTGACTAGCTTCCGCCCGCGGCTTCACCCGCGTTTTTCGGAATGTATTATACATATAAACCTTCCTCTTGAATCACTCTATCTATTAAAAAAAACTTCATCAAAATCCGTTGCGTAGTTTTAAAGATCTAAGCATACATATGGACAGACAGACAGACGGGACGCGACTTTGTTTTATACTATGTAGTGATACTACACTATTACAGTGTTGAAAATATAGACTTAAGAATTTGATGAACTTATTATTGTCTACCAAATTAATGTACTTACTACTTATACATACAGGGTGTCCCAGAAATCAACGTCAAGCCGAAATCGAGCATTAGGCCAAGTCGTAACAGTTATCAGAAAAATATGAAAAAAAATCTTGGTCATGTACTTTTCAAATTATATGTATTCAAAAATAAATCTTAAAAACTGACACCCTGTGATGATCTTTCAAGTCCTGTGACTGCAAATATTAACTTTTCGTCATTTTTTTTTCTACCGTATAACTATGAATAACCCTTCTGTCAAACACAGAAAAAAAACTGAAGAAAAGTTAATATTTGCAGTCACAGGACTTGAAGGATCATCACAGGGTGTCAGTTTTTAAGATTTATTTTTGAATACATATAATTTGAAAAGTACATGACCAAGATTTTTTTTCATATTTTTCTGATAACTGTTACGACTTGGCCTAATGCTCGATTTCGGCTTGACGTTGATTTCTGGGACACCCTGTATAAAGGACAATAGAAATATCTTGACATTCCAGCTGCTGCTATGCATGCCCTTTTCCATCTGTCTAGCTCCTAAGGGGCTCGGCGAACAGATATTTATGAATGTGTCTGATACTGACGGTTATCGATAATTATATTATTATTTTTATAGATTCAAGCTAATATGACGGTTTCATCCTGACAGAGATTACTCTAATTAAGCAATCCAGCAATTAATGGACGTTGGTAGTTTTGGGCTTGATATGGTACAGTAATAAAAGCTTTAACAAAAATAAAAATATATTTTAATTCTTCTTTGCCTAATTTATCTTAGAGATTAAGAATTGGAATCAAAAATCGAAATAAATAAGAAATAAAATGATTATGCCGTTGACATTTTGAAAAAAAAACAATAAAACAAAAACGGGTGCATGCTGGCTGGCGCGTGCCTCCACAGAATATCATGTCGACAGCAACCAAAACCTTTGAATTGAGAACTCATTAGTCGGGCTGTACTTCATTGGATCATTCACACCATACTTAACCTCACTGTCACAAATACGAAGATTTCTCTTTAACCCAATAACGTACAAAAACAAATAAAAAATGAATTTAAATAGGTACCTACTCTTGAAATACTCGATCACACCAAACTAATTTCATATTTGTACCGACATACACAATCTGAAGCCCAGCGTTCTATGGGCGTCTGCCGTGTTCTTTGACAGCTAAATTGTTCGCGTGTAGTATTCCTAATAGATATTATATCTATTGCGAACACGTATAGTATGTAAATGTAAATTACTAAATTATTACGTATGTAAACATAAATTACTAGCTTTTGCCGAAAGCCTTTAGCCTTTTTGCCTTTAGCTTTTTTCGAAATAAAGCTAAGCAAACACGTTTGCCCATATAAATTGTGCCACTCGTTTTCACCCTCTTGGGGGTGGAATTTTCAAAAATCCTTTCTTATCGGATGCCTACATCATATAAGGAATACGTCTTCCAAATTTCACGTTTCTACGACCAGCGGTTTAGGCTGTGCGTTGATCCATCAGTCAGTCAGGACAAAGCATTTTATTAATATAGATAGATAGATATATTGCCTGCGTCTAGCCGTCATGAGTCAGTAATACTTGAAATAGTATAATAACATTATTAGTCTACGATTTCGTGACTAAAATGCACATTATGATTATGATAGAGGAAAAAATACGTTTTTTATATAAAAGATAAACAATGTCTAACATGGCCATGACATGTCTAAGTTTAGTGTCCAATTATGGACAAGTAATTTTAATTGTAGACTTTGAGAATAAATATGTCATGAAAGTTAAAGGTTACCGAAAACGTGCATGCATAAAAATAGTTAAATAAAAATTTAAAAAATGGGGTCCGAAATTTTAAAGTGGGATTACTAGGTCAAGTGGCATATCATATGAAAGGGCTTGATCTGCACATTTCAAAATATATTTTTATTTAATTTGATGTCTCACAGTTCTCTGAATCTGAAATAATTAGAGCTGATAGGAATTGACCCGAATATTGCACCAAAAATAAAATGATGTTCCTAACTAGTACAGTTTGTTCAAAATCATCAAAATTCCTTCACAAACAAACTTAGTTATGCGGTCCGGTTTTTTTCACCGGTTTTTTTCACTTTATACGTCCTTTTGGACGAATAAAGTGAAAAAAACCGGACCGGTTGATGATGATACGGAACGATACGGAAACGGAATGATACGGAACCCTCGGTGCGCGAGTACGACTCGCACTTGGCCGGTTTTTTTTTATTTTTTTTCAGCAGTCGGATTAAAAAAAAAATATTTGAAGACCTAATATGGCGCCAAGATCGCCCATTTTAATTTTTATAAATTTGATATACCCAGTGTTACTCTCACAATCAAGACGAATCTAACGACATCTCTCAAGCTGAAATCCATCAATCCGTTCAGGCTACAGAGCGTGCCAAAGAAATATACATACATACACACATACACTCGAAAAACATAACCCTCCTTCTGGCGCAGTCGTGTAAAAAGAGAAAACGAAAAAAAATTGGAGAGATTGGAAACTGTTGGATGCCTCCATTTTTAGTGTCCTTAAAGGTCACAAATCACTGAACTAAAACAGCCTAGAGTTACCAGCATCCACCTGTACCCCTATCATGAGTTTTTTTGACGTATAGTTTCGTTAATGTAAACATATTTAGAATCTAAATACGGCAGTCCTGGTACATTTTGATGAAATTTTATACAAATGCACATTTTAAAAAATACAGAGAAATTTATTAATATTTGATTTATATAAACATTGTGTAACAAACGTATATTTTCAATTCAAAATATGCATACGTTAACGAAACTATACGTCAAAAAAACTCATGATAGGGGTACGGATATCTATTAAAAATAAAAACAAACCCGGTCGTGATTTTATGATAAAGAAATATGTGACATTGGAGTCTTCAGCAAGAACTATTAACAAGCTTGATATTTAGTGATAGTGAAATTTATCTATCATTCGAATTATATTATTTAAATTGGTAGAAATTTGCCATAAGTTTGACTTGACACCATGCGCTTTTATTAAATACTAGCTGTTCCCCGCGGTTTCACCCCCGTTGCTCGGCTCTTAAGGGTCGTAGCGTGATGTTAAATAGCCTATACTATTCCTCATGAATCTGGCTATCATATACAACAATATTTTTTCAAATCCGACTGGTAGTTCCAGAGATTAGCGCCTTCAAACAAACAAACTCTTCAGCTTTATAATATTGGTATAGATTATTTCGAACCAACATCTATAACAAAGTAAACTCACACAAAAGGAATTCCTAGTTATGCCAGTATACGTGAACACAAATGCTGAATAGTCACAACTCAAAACCAATTTATTCATGATCTGGACATTTTGAATTATTCCACAGCAAATTATCGAGGACTGATTTGCATATTAAAGAGTCAGTATTGCCATAGTTTGAATTGAATATTGTATTTTATGACTATTTGTTTCCAACTATTAATTTTAACAAAGCTTCTGGCTTTTGATTGCTTTAGTATACTTCGTTGGATTATGCGGTATAGTCTTTTTACTTCCTTGTACTTTTTTGTAATTTTGCATCGTTTTAAATAAAAAAGTTTTTCAAAAATTGACAGCGAATATGTTTAAGATAAAATTAATCATAACATGATAATGATTTCCATAAGAGATAACTAACAGAGCTAGAGCACAGAGGGATACCTCGCACAAATCTGGAACAGCCTGATTGAGGAAGTGCCTCCACCTTACAGAACACCACAGTCAAATAACACTACTCTTCGGTAGTGTTGTGTTCTTGTGATGGGTTAAGGTCGCCAGAGCTCCTGAGGATGCGCTGTGTTGACAGCGGGGGACTTGCTCGTCCCCTAAGCTATCAGCACAGCGAATCCTCATTTTGAAGGGTCAGCAACGCGCATGTTATACGTTTTGCAAGCTGCGTTTTGTAGAATGGTAACCGCTAACTATCAGGCCGCCCGTACTTACACCTGTATGCCACCATCCTTATATTAAAAAAAATTTAATATAATTTTAAAACTATCACCGAGATCAGAAAACTTTAATTCTTTGTTTAGAACTTAGAATAATAAGATTATGTTCATCGAACAATGTAGCTGTATTTGATATTATGAATATATAATTATTATCTAGCAAAGATCACAGTTAGTTTAGTCAGACAAAATATAGATATAACGTACAGCTATAGAGTTTCCAGACAGTATAGGTTTCCTTACCGACGAGCCGATAGCTACTATCTCGACAATCTTAGTCATATAATCAGTATTATATCGTCAATAAAATGTGTTGTAGAACGGATACTGATACTTTAACCGTTGTCCAAACTCGCTACCGAACCTTAAAGAAGACGGATGTAAGAAGATTGCATATAGCGAAGATGAGAATCTTGAAATGAATGCGATAGAAACCGGTTTTGTATACAGAAGAATAGACAAAGTGACAGATTATAGAAAGATTTCTATCGTTTTATGCATACAATGAAGAGATGTTTCTATTCTTCAGTAGACAAAACTCTGATAAGCCAAGCAGGGGCCGTGCCCGGGCAGAAGAGATAACGAGTTGGATAGAACTTCGTCTATTCTTTGGTAGAATAGAGATAGAATTGGTTATGCTAAGCGTGCTGGAGTCATGAAAATCGATAAAGTAAGAAATTAGTACATTAGAATGAGTTTGAAAATGGCATCAGTGACAGAACATTTGATGGGGAATCTTGTGTCTTGGTATGGGAATATGACCATGAGAGTGATGAAGATGGAGACCAAAGAAAACAATTATGGATTGGGTGAGGGTTATATTGAGCTGTTTCCACGTCCTGCCCTAGTCTTACCAAGGCAGCAAGAAGACTATGATGTATAAGCTGTTCCCTTTGACTGTTACAATGTCAAAACACAATAGATTTCGACCTGAATCAGGTTGATCGACAGACATTGACCTATATGTCTAGACAAGCAGTTCTGAACATTAAATATGTCACACTCAAATGTTGTGCGGGCACAACACAAGCCTCACATTCACTTTGACGTTTGATGCGGGGAGCAACAGACAAGTACCCGCGAGTGGGGCATGATTTTTGTTCGGAACTGCTTGTCTAGGGACATATAGGTCAATGTCGACAGATGAACTAGTACTACAAGTGGCGCTACGTACAGTACGTACCAACGTCCTCAAAGCGTACAGCAAATTATTTCCATTCAATAAAGAGAAATCAGATAGAATAAATTCTGATATTGTATGCAATCAAACTAAATTATTGGTTTCAATTTGAAAAGTATTCAATTTGATTGCAACATTTTCAAGTATTGGAACGTTAATTCATTAGAACTATATTATACATTATGCAGATTATGCAATCGTCTGTTTTCTTGTTTGATAAAGAGCTTGTGCCGCTGGGGAACGATTGGCTACTAATCAAAGTTGGTAGCAGTATCGAAAGCCTATCGATCTGGACCTACTAAAGTATCGTGCTCGTGGAGGCTCATTTAACACTTAGCGCTAGGCTAGGCTTGCTTAGCGCCTAGAGCCTAGATAGTCACCTAGCGACAAGCTTAGTAAAACGAACGTTTTAGAATGTTTGCGACCGGCCGCACTGCGCGCTTGGCGCCTAGCTAGCTTATCGCGCAGTGCAGCCGGTTGCGAACACTCTAAAACGTTCGTTTCACTAAGCTGGTCGCTAGGTGACTAGCTAGGCTCTAGGCTAGGCTAGGCTTAGGCTAGGCTCTAGACGCTAAGCAAGCCACCTGCCTGTGCGTTCGTAGCCTTAAGGCTCCGGTATGCGCCAGCAGCTTTGAGTGGTTGGGGCGACATGGCTTGAGTCTGACATACGTCCATCTAGCAATACGACTCTCCCATCAAGGGGCGCTGTCCCGGGTTAGGTGCATTTCTCCGAAAAATTCTCCGAAATAAGAAAACCAAATCGTGCTCCTATATTTTCTAAAGATGCACATGAACTTTCAATTTTTTTTTATGAAAATTAAAGGAGTAATATGATTACAACTGGTAAAAATAGGGGCGAATTTATGATTCTTGAAATTAATATTAAAAAAAACCGGACAAGTGCGAGTATGCCTCGCGCCCTAAGGGTTCCGATAAATGATCATAGATGGCGCTACTGTATACTTCTAGTGGTGTCATCTATGAGCAGATGGCTCCACTTATGGTCCGGTGACTGACGGCGGACAACAAAGTGATCCTGTAAGGGTTCCGTTTTTCCATTTGAGGTACGGAACCCTAAAAAGTATATACACAAACCACATCATTGCTCTTATTACATGTAGTTGCTATAATCAACGAAAAACCTTGCTACATGTACAAAGTTAGTTGAGTTTCACCTGCCTTTTCGGGAAGAGGGGCCTTAATACCTTATTATAATATTTTTAATACAAAGTTAAGATATACAATACGTTTATTACGAACATGTTTCCTCACGATATTTTTCCTTCTACATTTATAAGACTGAAGTCTTAAATATCAAACGACTTCTGCAGCTAAACATGGGGTCTTAGGTTCGATTCCTCGGGCAATGTTATTGAGTTTTTCTATCAGGAAATTTTCAGTAGGTAGTAGCCTGGAGTCTAGATTTATGCCCGGTTAATAACAATAGATTTATTACTATTACGTAGAACTTTGATTTTAACATAACTGGCGAAATGTGTGTTTACTACACACCTCTGCTAACCCCTTTGAGGAATACAGCCACTATATTATGTCAAACATCAAAGAGACGATCATTTTGAATCTATTACAAAAGAAAAGCCAGCAAAAAACTTGAACATTAATTTCAAGATGTCAATTAAATTGATTTAAATGCAGCAAAAACAATTAATCAATTCTTTACCTTTTACGAAGACTATTACAGCGTTAGCTTATTAAATTGTAATCAACACTTAATTCTGGTAAAGTAATAAAAGGAAAATAAAAACGTTGGCTTATGATGACATTTAATTACCTTCATTGAGATGATAGGGACTCCTATTAATAAAATTATTAGGATTCCGTACCAAAATGTTAAAAAAGGAACCCTTATGGTGCGACTTCGTCTGTCTGTCTGTCTGTCTGTCTGTCTGTCACACCTGCTTATTTCAGCAACTACTAATGCTATCGACTTGAAATTTGGAACAGTTATAAAAAATGCTTGCCCAACTTTATTGCAAATGCAAAAAGTCAACAAATATTTTTATTTTCATTGCAAAAGGGGCCGGAGTGGGGGTCCGAAAATTTAAAGTGGATTTACTAGGTCAAATGACATATCATATGAAAGGGCTTGATTTGCACATTTCAAAACATATTTTTATTTTATTTTATGTCTCACAGTTTTCGACATATGATGAAAAATGTCTGAAAAAATACCATCCCCCCCCCCCCTTATCTCCAAAGTTTGCGGTGCCAAAAATCTGAAATAATTAGAATTGATAAGAATTGACCCAAATATTGCACCAAAAATAAAACGATGTTCCTAACTGGTACAGTTTTTTCACAATTATCACACAACTTCACAAACAAACTTAGTTATGCGGTCCGGTTTTTTTCACTTTATACGTCCAAAAATGATACGGAACCCTCGGTGCACGAGTACGACTCGCACTTGGCCGGTTTTTTGATTTTATATTGTATTTCGAATTAGCGACCTATTTTTATCTTGCACTTTTTACTATTAATTGCTTCTTTCATAAAATTGCGTCTGTACATATAAAATTACCTGTCCTGATTGATTCATCAAGGCCCGGACCAAACCAATGGACTTAGAGATTTGAAATTTGGAAGAAATGTTGCTTGAGTACCCTAGAGATGCACTAGGGAAGAATTTTTTGAAATTCGACCCCATAAGGTAAGTTTGTATGAAGAAACATTTTTTATTATTACTATGATGCCACTTTGTAAATATATTCTTCAAAAGAAATAAAACTGGATGCACGCATAGAAGACTAACACACAAAGATTATTTCATTATTTTTTACTTATTAGATAACTTTAGTTGCTCCTTAATTAAAATGTAGACTTTTCAGCATTGTGTTCTACTCTATATAAAAGTTTTTTTCTTTTATTGTCACATTGTCACAGCAGATTAGCCATGGATAAATGTACTCAACTTGTTTTGTTTTTTTTTTTTTATATTATTATTTTGTTTTTTTTCCTAAAGCCATCGCAACTACGACTCCATCATGTACCAAGGGCCCAAGGCAATATTACATCTGTGGTATCATTTGTAAAAACCCAAACAAACTTTATATATCACGCTTTTTTCCTTGACGTAGTAAGCAGAAACAGTACCTACTAATACAAGGTGCGTATTGCGTGAGGTCATGTACGGTAATAATGCAAATTAGAGAACGCACTGCGCGTGCGCAGTTGTTGCTAAGACAAGTGTAGTGTTCGAGAAGTTTTGTGTTTCGTTGACCTTAAAGGGAGTTGGCAATTTTTTTCTTATATGGAGATAGAGAGTGAGATATAACAGGATTGATTGATTGACTACTCGGAGTTAGGCTAGAAGTATTTTTCTTGGGCAATTAGCCTCACTACCATTTCTTCTTACTAGCTATTCTGTTTACCACGAACTATCCACGTATAGGTCTTCGTACTGACATGAGCAAAGATGGCTTTTTTCTGTTCATCTCGTAGATAAGCTATCCACGAGATGAACTGAAAAAAGCCATCTTTTTTCATTTGATATTCTCTTCAGGCTACCTGTAACGTGGTCCACTAAGACACTACCAATATATTTTGAGCTGTTTCTTCCAATTACAGCTTATCTTTGACCATTGAGGTAAAAAATACGCTAAAAAGCTAAATAAGCTAAAAAATACTGTAGGTATATAACATACACTTTGTTTATTACTTTACATTCATGCTCTTGCTTGTATGGGAGTTATTTGTTCTTATTATTTGTTTTCTTGTTTACCAATAGAATTTTCTATTTATGTCTAGGACAGGATAAAAGAAACCTTGCCTTCACTAGCGAGAACATATACAAAATCCACAAATACAACACCAAATCCGATCAAATTTAACCTAAAACGACGTGTTTTTTACAAAACCCTGTTTTTACTTCGACTAGCACATAAAGTGATCATTTAACAGACCTTGGGTTAAGTTACGTATTACTAAAACTGATGTTTACTCAGTTAGATGATTGCCTATTCCATTCGGGTGCAGTCAAGTCTCTGACACCTAGGCTATGCCTAGGCTACTAGGCAGCCTGTCTGCATAATTTAAGTACCGCGAAGGCTTATTACTAAAATTGGTCAATGCCGTATGTTCTAGTACTTTATAGGTATATAAATAATAACTATTCATTATTTTAATTTTATGAGTATTTTAATTTTAGTTTTAATATTATTGGTTGAAAATTATAGAAGATTGTGGTGTTTATATTTAGTTATTGTTTGTTTTAATCATTTAAGGCCTGTTTGCACGATAAATCACTAAACATAATTAGTGCAAAACGTATTTAAAACACCGTTACATTTCTATGAATTATATTTTGAAGCTGACAGAAACAGAATGAGATAAGTATCTGATCTATCTATAGCAGTGGTTCCTAACCTTTTCAATCTTATTACTATGACCTATTAGGAAAACTAATTTTACCCCCCGTTAAAATGTTTTTAGATGGAAATACAATAGCCTTTTATAATCATAATAAATTGCACAAAAAGTCGATGATATAATGATAATGCAGTGTGCAGGTTGATATTGTTTTGCATTTGCAAGCTAATGATACCTAAGTAAAGTTTTTAATGAATTATTATAAAATTGATTATCTATTACCAGCCTATTACCCCCGCAGAAAAACTGTTTTACCCCCGAGGGGGTAATTACTAATTACCCCCAGGTTCGGAACCCAGGATCTATAGTATTATAAAAAAAAGCCGTGTCTGTACGTTGAAGATATTCCATATAAAACAGTTGGGATGGGGTAGGTACTGGAAAGAAACCATGGCCAAAAAAAATGTTGTTGTTTTTGAATTTATGTCTGTTTGTGTCCACATCACCCAAAAAGTACTGAACGGATTTTGATGTAATTTTTACAGTTTGGTAGCTTGGGGTTCAACTTTAAATCTAAGCCACATTGCATCTGATTCTCGAGAGGTGAACCAGAAGTAGGTACAGCTTGACCTCTTCGTAGTGCTAGCTACCCTACACTAAGGAGGTCATTTAAAATGGTCATGTCATTGTATTTTACGCGGGCAAAAGCCTAGTTTTAAAGATCTTTAGTGGTAATTGCATTTAGTGAGCTGTCGTGCTTTAGTCGATCTTAAAAACAGTCAATACGCAATCGATATTTCGAATAGTTTCTTAGGTTTAAAGTATTTTTTTTTTATTAAAAGTCCCCTTTATTTCCCGAAAACGATATCAGATCACGTTCTCAATTGACGAAACTTACGTGTAGTAAAAACACCTTATTAATTGCACAAAATAAAAAATAACAATAAAAAAGTTACAACACGACATAATGCGAAAATTCGCATAGTGTGTCAACACAAAAAGTTTTTTTGCCCACAGTGTAATCACGAGACGATGAGTAGTGCGACGCTCATGGTTCCTAACCTATCTGTGTGTGTGTGCATCCGTGTGACCCACTTACGAACGCGTTCGGCGCACTTCGGGTGTTTCCGTCGCCCGAACATATGTCCGCGGGACCGCCATCTTTACTTATTGACTGCACCCGACCAATTTAAGTTGACCTATCTCGACCGGTGTTTTTTATGAATACCGTAACGGCGGGGGGTCATTGGTACTTGGACGGCTGATAGGCGCGTGTTACGTAAAAAAACTAACAAAATGTTTACTCGATGCTTGTTTTCGCGCTGTTATCGTACGGTTTGTCATCGTAAAGATAAAAGTGATTTACTTCCTAACGTTACTGTGTGTGTTGGTAACTTTGTACGAGCAAAGAATCGAGTTTAGTTAGGTCTTAAAGACATGACCTAGCCAATTCTATTAGGCTTAGGTAATCATAATAGGAACCTACTTTGTTGCACATATTTTAGTACAACATTGTTAGTTTAGCTACAAAGCTAGCATCAAGCATCATCATTCACAGGTATTTAAATAAAATATTAAAATTTAACAGCTCATAAAATGATGTAGCGAATTTTATGCATTTTTTTATTTATATTATAAAACTTACTTAACGAATAATATCGATATAAAAATGTTATTAAACGATTATCAATCGGTATCGTAATATCGCATAACAGAAAGCTCGCGTGTGCATATCCGAACGTAACTTCCGCGTTCGAAATTTGATTTTTCACTCACACATAGAAACAACTTTCACCTATTCGAAAGTGGTATTGTGACGTGTGTGCGTGGCTATTTTCGTTTCGAATATGCGTACTAGTACCAAAGAAAGCTTTTAAAAATAACTGTTACTTGCAACCATTGTTATTTTTGTTGGTTTTTTTTTTCATTTTTGTTTATTTGAGTGTGATAAAAGCTCGGACTAGCCTAATTGATACGTGCTGATATCATTATGATTCCTTTTTTTAAGTAGTAGAAAAACGAATGGATTGTGTGAGGAAGAATGAAAAGGGTATTAATAAAAAAGGGTTTAAATAATAAGATCGACAAGAGATAATGGATGACAAAAATATAATTGCGCCGACCCTAATTAAAATGGGAACAGGGCAGGAAGTAAAAGATTTAGGTTAAAGATGTTTTTTTTAATAAATGCATTTGAAGATCTCTTTCAGCTCGCAAACTTATGGGCAACGTATGAAAAAGCTCGACAAATACATATACCTACTTAAATAAAAGTCTATTAAAGTACAAAGATTAAATTAGAAAAGTCCAGACACATTGTATCAGAGGTTATCAACTTATCACCCTTCCGAGTGGTCATCTAACCACATCTCACGCATTAATCTAAACATAATTACAGTATCCGAACAATTTTGTTTGTTATCTTTTTTATCTGTGACGCGTGCACAACGCGGTTTTGCATATTTATGTAATAATTTCTTTATGTAATTTAACGATGCTGTGAAAATGGCATTCAGACACATGCCAAGTAGGTATACTTTGGCAATTTATAGCGAAAAGCCCATGAGCATGAGCCCATTCAAATCAAATCAAATGCATTTATTTGTCAGAATATACTGTTATAAAGTTGTAACATTTGGTCTCCATTAGTCTCCAGAGTCTTGGAAAAACCGGCATTCTAAAGTCAGTTGTCAGACTTTCGGGCTACTGACTACCCGTAAAGATGGTCTTTCGTTTGAAAGCCGGGACCCAAATTTAACGTGCTCTCCGAAATACGGAGGGGTCTCCTTGTCCTATTCAACGACTGACCGTTGCAAGCGCAGCTTAACCTGAATGCTGTAAAAAGAATTTTTTTAACAAAACAACCAATCGACTTAAAAAAACAACTACAAAGTAAATAATAATTTTAGTTTCGGAATTAAGTCGGAGCAGTGATAGCCTAGTGGTTTAACCATGTGCCTCCCACGGCAAATGGTTCGAGTTCGATCCCAGGGCACGCACCGCTGACTTTTCGAAGTCATGTGCGCATTAGAAATTAATTATCAGGAAGACATCGTGAGGAAACCGGCATGTCCTAGAACCAAAAATTCGAAGACATGTGACGTCCACCAACCCGCACTGGGCCCGGTGGTGGACTACGGCCCACTCCCCTCACAGAGGAGGCCTGTGTCCCAGCAGTGGGAACATTATAGGCCGATTATGCTTATGCTAATTAAGTCGGTGGCTTTGGTTTTAGTTAGCTTTTTTTTTGCCACCGACTTCTGTAACGAAATTATTATTATTTACTTTGTAGTGGTTTTTTATAGTCGGTTGTGTTGTTTTGGTAGTTTTTATTTTTTCCTTTTTAGCACTTAATCCCGAGTCCGATTACTTCCACGAAATCGTTCATCACCACATTTTTTACGTAATGTGTGCATTTATGTGCACAACTTCGTAGATATACTAAACCCTTCCTAAAAGTATGTAGATTAGTGAAATAAATTTCAAAATTGCTTCAGTCCTTTTTTTTCAAGTAGCTTAACTATACCCATTCAATTGAACACAGAGAAATCGTCAAATATACATTGCACATATTTCGAGCGTCAGGAGCCGAATATACTTTCACTTACAATTAGATAATAAACCGGTGTAGTGATAAGTGCCAGTAACGAAATAAAAGGAAAGGGGTGCTTGCTTTTATACTATTGTACTTAACATCACGCCTCTATACTTCGAAGGGGTAATCAGAGGTGTATAGAACGGAAAGAGGGGTAGGGCACAGAGGGATAGGTATCTCGCTTAAATCTGGAGCAGCCTGACTGGAGAAGTACCTCCACCTTACAGAACACCACAGCCAAATAACGCTACTCTTCGGTAGTGTTGTGTTCCTGTGGTGAGTAAGGTCGCCAGAGCTCCTGAGGATGCGCTATGTTGACAGCGGGGGACCTGCTTGTCCCCTAAGCTGTCGGCACAGCGAATCCTCATTTTAAATTCATAGGCTACGATAACCGCTTACCATCAGGCGGATGGTGGTAGTATGGCATAATTGTCGTGTAAAAAAACACATTTCGCCGGTCATATTTAAGTCCCATTAAATTGAAACAATAAGATAATAATCCTGAACTAATTAGCGAACATTTAGGCAACAGTGAAAAAAACCGATTATCCCTGTATGCACTAATATAGAAATACATTCTATAGTGCTTACAGGGATAATCGCCGGCAATGTCACCATTTCATTTTATTAAAGTTGTCTTAAAGGGCCTTTACGTGTTGACTTTGGCCCCACGGACGCCCCCAAAAGGTCGACACGACGCGACTGTAGTCCCGTGGAAAAAAAACCATAGAGAAAAATTAATATTTCGTCCTCACCTCTGCAATTAAACAGGCATGAGTATAACCAATTATGAAGATCATTATCCAGCACATAATTATTTTGTACAATAATCAATTTGCTAAAAGTGTCTGAGTAGGTATGTACTACATACAGTACAAAAGGTAGACCTTCACCGGGTTTTGTTTGATGCACGCAAACCGCAGTATTTCATACGAGAAGCACGAATGCATTACGCATGTAAGAGATGAATAAAATGTTCATTTTAACACCGAAATGATCATATTAAACTTGACTGCCTTTTTGTCAGCCGGAAGCATGAAAATGCGACATAGTTTTATGCCTGCTAAAGAGCAGGCTAACTCTTCAGAGCGGGCCAAAAAAAAATGTTGATTTTTAGAAATATTTTTTCTAAAACCTTCACTTGTTTTGAAGATGAAAAGGTCTTATGATTAAAAATGCCTTTGTGTAGCAACTATACACCTATGTCACGATGGTGATCGCGTGTGTAATGTCCTTGCCACAGCATACTAATGTATTAGAGCCTGTTGGATAACGTGACTTAACACACGTTTTATGCGTAAAGAGAGAGCTTTCTTTATATTCTAAGTGAGGATATACGCCTATCTAATTGGTGATGTCCTTTAAAAAGGTCAGGTACTTATGATTTCGAGCCAGCGCCAACGTATGACCAAATTTAGATCATAGACGAAGGCATCTTATCAATGAGGGTATAAACCGCTCTTATTGGTGATGTCCTTTAAAAAGGTCGGTACGTAGTAGGTACTCGTAACCGGTGCCAACGTATGACCAAATGTAGACCATGGAAGAAGTCATCAATGAGTATAATATATGCCGATCTTATTGCTGTCCATTAAACAAGACCATGGAAGAAGTCATCAATGAGTATAATATATGCCGATCTTATTGCTGTCCATTAAACAGGTACGGTACGTAGGTCTAGCAAAACCGCCTAAACAGATGTATGTTTGAAGATTAACGCAGACGAAATAAAAAGAGTATATCAAAATCGTAGCACATGACATCTGGTAGATGCTGCCTACCCCCATGGAAATTGTCGTTGTTTTCTTCATACAAACATTCCCAACCCTTTTCGTCCCTTTAGAGATGGAGTTTCAAAAATCCTCCCTTAGGGCACCTCTAAGTTACTCAAGAAATATTTCCTCCAATTTCAAAATCTGCGTTGTCTGTCAGTCAGTCACGGTTCTGTTTTATATGTAGGTATAGATTAATTAAGTTATTTATCAGAATCTCAGAAAAGCTTATAATCAAACGACATAGGTACTCCAGCATACAAATGTTTAGATTTTCATCTTCAAACAAAACGTCAATTTTCATTGTCTAAACATCAAACAAAACCTTCAATTTGACTTCAATTCAAGGTTGAAAATTGCAATGGTTAACACAGGTTGCCGTAGATTATGAGGCAATTTAAATTATCTGGTTGGTTTACGTCAAGGTTGTTCGTTGATAACCGTTAGCAACCAGGCCTACGAGCAACCTAGCGCTACTGTAAAACCTTGTTTGTTACGCTAAAGTCATGAAAAAAATTGCAGTGAAGTGTACCTTTATAATCTTTTAGGGACCCATTTTAGTAACACCCATTTTATAGCAATGCTAAAAAGACCTTTGACATGTCACTATAATTATCTTCTATACCTAGGTATAAGAAGTGGTCAAAAAAGTGAAGAAAATTAAATGAAGTGGTGAAAATGTTGTTTAATTGACAATACAATAAATGTTTTATAATTAAATGTGCATTTCAGAAAGAAAAAACATTATTCAAAACAAGTACTTAGTATAATTTTTTTTTTATTATAGACTTAAATCACAGTACTAGATTCAATCAATATTATAAATACATCAGAGATCAGTAGGTACGCGATGTATTTCTCATCGTGAACACCAAAGAATTACTCGAAACAGAAACAACAATGACTACGGTTGCTACACTTGCTACGGTTTTCGTAGACCATGAACAACCCAACTCTTCATAATTATATAACTTTTCTGCAAAATAACCAAAAACTTCAAGGGTACGAGACAGAAATACCAATAACTACGGCTGCTACGCCTGCTACGGTTTCCGTAGACCATGAACAACCTAATTCTTCTTATATAACTTTTGCAAAACAACCAAAAACTTCCAAGGGTACGGGTCTTGCAAATTATTTGGTGAATGTATGAACGCAAAAATTTCGCAGTCGCAAATATGTTTGGCGAATTAAAAAGGAATGCTTGGTAAGGCTTGAAATGCGAAGCTAAATAGAAAGTTGTATGGAATAAAGAAAGAAAGCTATTTTATGACGTAATGATTGTAATCTCTAGTTTTGGTTAGGCATACTCAGAATGCATACATACATAAGTATGTTTAGGCTCATGCTATCTTTTAACTGCTTATTGAATGCCGCAATTATAGACACATCAAAAAAATATAATGTCTTTTGTTAGATCTGGATTCCGGTGTTTTTTTTTTGCGAATTTACACGTCGACCTCTACGCCCAACTGAAAACGTCTTGATATGATGACGATGATGATGATCAAAACAGGAATTTATAATCTTTAAAAGATCATTAATTAAAATTTGCTGATATTTCCAAATTATAAAATAATACTGTGACTGACTAACAGACAATTTAACGCACAGTCATAACCGGTGGACATAGAGATTAACCCCTTTACTTATAAACGTATCTAATGTTAACCACTGATTAAATATATAATTATCCTTGTCCCTTGTATGACAAATGACAATGAATAGAGATGACGATGACGGCGAGATAGTTTTTTCTATATAATGAGAAGTCCGTCTTTTCCAAACAGGCTATTTTGTGGTTTACCTAGGAAACAACCGCTTGCTTCATTCGGCATAGTTAATTTAAATCTATTTAATGAGTACTGCAATATACCAACCTGTTTTATACCATAAAATTATGATTTATTCGTAATAAGGTACTAAATATTTTAGCTTAACGGCCGGTAAATTCTAGAACGCTAACAGTCTAAAGCAGTAAAAAAATATTTAAATAATTACTAAAACATCACTCAATTAATCCGAGCGCCATCTTTAAATCGATCCTAAAAGTCGATTAGTAAAAGTAGTTTGGTATAATCGATACCTGATAAAGGCATGTTTGGTACAACCTTATTATAAACAACGCCAAGGTTGAGCGCATGCGATATATTGACGTCATTTAATCAATTCTTAATTTGAATTGCTACTGTTAGCGTGTGATTTTTTATTTGTTTTGGTAACTTTTTTATTTATTTTTTGAACTTTTATTTATTTATTGAACTTTTATTTATCTATTGAACTTTATCGATCCTATTTATGGGGAAGGCCTTTGCCCAGCTGTGGGCGTCTTCCAGCTAATAATAATGCTGCAGAAAAAGATAAAGAAACGAAGTATCTTGAGCACACGAGGTTGTCAGTATGCAGACGCGGTCCGAGGGGGGAGGGGGGTCATGTGCAAAACAGTAATTCGCGGTAAAACATGTCGGCATTAATCGGTATGACCCCCCTCAAAGACTTCGGCTGTGGTATGATGACCCCCACCCCAAAGTCTTCGGCTGCAACCGCGCCTGTCAGTATGTGGGAGGTGGACTCAGCAATCATTGGGCCGATAGTCGTTACGGCCAATGGCCTAGCCAAGAGCCTAGACCAATACCTGAAGAGGCTCTCATTAGGGATGAACCAAGGGATTCATACAGAAAGTAGTATACTCCTAGATACGGCTCGCATTGTTGGGAGATTTCTTGAAGATAATAGTGATGATATAATAATGATAATGATGTTTCGCATTTAGGCTGTTTCGTGAAAGTGAAGAATTTAGATTTATATATTTTTAGCTAATGAATTGCAGATTATGGGAATATGCATATGCATAACTCCCATAAGGTATCTTTACTTGTGAACTATCATATTTTTGTTTTATTTTGCGGAATATTTTTTTTTTTAACGTTGCCCCACACTTGGATTTCTCCTGTAACGTGGGTGCGTTTACAAACACAAATTTCACATACACAAACAGCCAGACCTATGTGCAATGCGGGAATCGAACCCGCGACACGTTGCGCAGCAGCCAATCTCTCAGCCACTGCGACAACCGTGCGATACATAATTGGTTGATTTTTTTCACGAATCGGATATGAGCGTCATAGATAAAGTTGTTCAGTATGGCGGGTAGAATCAACCCCATAATAGATGCTGGCGACTGAGCCATATCACATTAGGACGCCAGCAGCGACGCCAAAGCGGATGCCAACGAGATTAGTATGAAAACAAAATGAACATCGTGGCGATGTATATCGATGTGATAATCTCGTCTGGCATCCGCTTTGGCGTCGCTTCTGGCGTCCTAATGTGGCTCTTAACCAACAGCCTGTTTGTATATTTATGAAAAATAAATAAAGCATGTTTACTTTTGATGTAAGTAAAGATTAGTCACCACTTTCCCTCGAATATGTTCGGTGTTGCAACAAGGAAAATACGTAGCCGTAACTGCGTAACAGCATGAAGGTTGTAGAAAGTGATAATATTTGAGCTGGTAACATTGGTGGTTATTAAAAAAACCGGCGAAATGCGTGTCGGACCTGTAGAGTTTCGTAGCAAGGATTATTTCAGTTTTCGACCTCATATATATTTTTTTGCGATTGGTCAAAACAAAACCGAATAGGTATCTCAAAAATTACACAACATAGCTTAATCAAACCAATTGTAGTTGGAAGTGTTTTTTTTTAATACTACTCCCTTCGTTTTTTTCAGAATTTTCGACCCCTAGTTGACACACACAGAAAACCTGCATAGTTTTATCTATAAAGTGTCAATAGTGTCCGATTAAAATACCTGTGATGGACAGACGGACATACGAAATTATAAGGGTCCGTTTTTTCCATTTGACTACGGAACCCTAAAATAGGGGGTACGACTTACGAGCCTATTACCATTAACATATCCAGGCTGCTATTAAGACTTTCCCAATTGAAAAACCCCAATAATAATTTGTCCCACCCAGGATTCGAACCCAGGACCGGCTCAACAGTCGCGTATAGAATAGCACATGGCGTTCCATAGTTTCTGTCTGCCGCCATGATAAAGACAGCGTGAGTTTTATGTATGGGTATGGGAAGTACGTGTTTATCTGTGTGTGTAATAAAGGCTGTGATACACATGACTGGTAGCGGAGCAGGTACCGGCAAATCGGCATGCCAGGTCAAAACGCTACAGTGCTTGTTGTTGGCACGCCAGTTTTTAGAAATTCTCTGTAAAGGTCCTCCCTGCTTCCCCTTTGCTTATTGATTTGTTAAGATTTAAAATAAGATACGCATATATTAAGGTAAAATATTTAAGCATATATTTTACCTTATTAAATGCGTATTTAGGCATGGATTTGGCATGTTTAAAATTCACCAAAATATAGATTTGTTAAGATTTATTTAATTCAACTATTTTTAGCATCCGTTCTTTTCGCAAAATGTCCGTAAATATAGTATAGGTACCGACATTAAAGATGATCACATATCGCGCATGTACATTTTCGCCCCAATAGACAATAGACAGTTGACAATACGTAATAGAGAATGGTCCAATTAGACGACGAGCATCGAGTGACGAACCAATCGCCTGCAGGCTCGGCGCCCCCGTCTTCATTCCGCCAAAGAGACCGAAAAACCAGCTAGTAGCAGGTGATGTTTGTGATCATAACTGACGTCGCTAGTTATATCATTAATTTGCTTTTCTGCTTTGAACTGTCAAGTTACTGCAAACAATTATGGGTCCAAGTATAGTATCTCGCACTTATCAGTATCAGGCATGCTTTTGTGTGAGCTAGTAACAGGCATGTGTATCACGGGCTTTATGGTAAAATTCGTCGCGTGCCGAGCCCTATGTACGTTGCGCAAGCGCACGCTTTTTGTTTGTCTTTTACACATGCGCGTTACGTCAGAAATCTAAAGCGCTCCCTAAACGATCATGCACGTAAAGCATGCTCCATGATTGTCTATGATTGAGGTTTAATCGTGAAAAGTAACAAATAGACGTACCCTTAATAAAATATTAAGAATTCGAAGTTTATTATACAGGTTCAGAAAAATAATATGCAGGACTAAAGCTGCTATTAGTTGCCAGTTAACTAAAATGGCTGTCATGTATTAAAGACTCTGATAGATCTCATAAATATGGATGAAAGTTTACATTGTGGTCTCGGTTTATGCGTAATGCAGCCATGTATTTTTCTTAAATAAAACCGGTGAATAAGTAATAAAATAAAATTTATTTATTAATAATCCTTGACAATCAACAACATTGCTTAAAAAAACCCTAAAAACATTAGGTTTTAACATTGAGCGAGAGAGTTAAAAAAAAAAACCAAATTCGAAATTCAAATTTCGAAATTCGCGATAGGACGGTGCGTTGTCTCAATTAAAACTTTACGTTAGCATTTTTCATTAGAAAATCAACCGTAGTTAAATTAAAATAAAGTTGTAATTTCTTTGTACAATCACACGGCTTGTAGCCAACTGAAAAGTATGTCACCGAGTTGAATAGCACTCGCAAGGCCGGGCTATCTATGAATGCGCGCTCAAAACCGCGGATGTGGCTACTATCAAGTACTATCAACGTTCAAAATCATCATTGTATTTACGCATAAAAGATAGACAATACTGTCTATAGCAAGCGACACTGCTCAGGCCGCGAAAAAGATGGGTTGCTGGCACCAAAGAGAAGTGTTCAAGGCCAGAAAAGTGCGCGTATAAAAAGATAAATGTGACAGCTGCGTTTTGTATTTACGTATAAATTGATAGGCAAAAGTATATTTCTACTCAGCCTTACCAAAAATTGGCCCATGGCAGAATAAAGAGATACTTTTGCCTTTGTACTCCTGTTTAGAAAAGGAAATCGGAAAAACGCCACGCGAGTTTGCGATAAAAGGATAAGCATTAACTTAGTAAGGATAAGAAATTGATGGGCTACTTTTTTAATGTTTTGAAGCCTATTATGGAACAATCATTCTAATTTTATTATTACAATGATAAATTAATACGGTAAGTACCTATATTAGTTAGCTTTCTGCTGATACCTACCATAAAAAGTGCCAGCATGCAATTTCCAAGATAATATTTCATAGCAATTATTTGACGAATGCATTTCAGAGTATTCTAATTAAAATCATTTTATCTTTAAACATCGTGCATTAGGGCGTAGACAAACGAACGACTGAATTTTGAACGATATCGTTAAATTAAGTTGAGATATTAATCAGTAGATTATGTTTTTTTTTATTTAGGCATGTTATCAAATCTATACAGGGTGTTACATTGAATGAAGGATATGTCGAAGGACGGTGTAAGGTATTCAATATCGATTCAATTAACTACGGGACCAACTTAGAAATCACAAAAAAAAAAATCTAATGTTCTATCCATATCACTCGAGACGAAATGTATGGAACAGCTGATTTTTTCGAAATGAAATGAAATTCTTGATTCTGTAAGTAGGTTATAAATAACACTTTTACACGTCAATATTTTTTACTAGATGAGGTCGGTGTTTCCTACCCGACTACCTCTGAGAAGAAACACCAAAACAAACTCACTTCGTGATTTCTAGGTTGGTCCCGTAGTTAATCAACTGAATGAGCCTTCAATACGTCCGTTAAAATTATAACCACTTTAACACTACACTAACACACTACTATAGCCGAGATTCAAGCAATCATAATAATATCTCTATTTTTAGAACAAAATATAGAAGTTATCTTTAGATGCAGGAGGCTCAAGACCCCTTGTCTTATAGACATCGACGGGGGGAGACCTTAATATGTTGATAAGCAATAGAAGATTCCCCCTGTATCTAATCCAATTTAAGCTGCTGTCAAATTCATATGTCAAAATATGATTACTTGCGGTTATTTTGGTAAAGCAAATCACGACAGCTAACATGACAACAGATTTGTTAATCAGACTTTAACAGGCTTTCAGGTTTCTTAAGGGGAAGATCGAAGCAAATCTGTCATTCTTGTGACCTATTTTTTTTAATTGCATGGGAGTGAAAATTCTACAAAAATAAGTATACCTACTTTGTATTTTTTTTCTTTACCTAGTGAATTTCCTAAATCAATAAATTATTACTCAAGCACCTTTTTAGACTATTTATAAATATTATAGGCAAACTTATTGCAATTTAAGTGATCTTTTTTTAGGAAGTTTACCATACCCTAGTGAATTTCTTAATATTATATTGTTAATAGTCGTAATAGGTAAGTAGTTTTAACACCAAAAATTTAAATCATAAGCACGAATCGTGGCTGACCTACTTTGCCCACAGCTCTCGATTATTTTTTGATTCGGTCTTATCCTTAAGTTTACATCGTAAGAATAGTTTTAAAGAAAATTAATTATCAATCGATCATCTTAAAAAAAAAGTTGTCATTTGACAGCTAAGCCGTGTGTAAAAAATCCTTAGTTTAAATTTATACTCGGTTAAATTTAAAATCTATCATGTGTTTAAATCCTAGAACGTTCTATCAAAGTCCATGTTTAGACTTTAGACACAAAATTATCATTTATCGGGCCGTTTGACCTAGAGAGACTGATATGTGTGCATTGTTCATGCTTTTTATCAAATATGGCGTCGGTTGAGCTTTTAAACGGATATAGGTAGGTAGCTGACTATTGTTATTTTCTAATAAGAAAATATCTGTTTAAAAGACGTTAGAGACGTTATTTATCTTTTTACGACAGTATGAGCGATTTGATACTCAATTTTTTTTTTTTTTTTTATTAATAGCCGTGCTTTTGACTGTACCGTACACGCACGTACCGCACCGTATCAAAAAGCGACACAAAACGCTTTTTTATTCATTTATTTATTTAATACTTTATGCACAAGTAAAAAAATACTGCACAAAGGCGGACTTAATGCCTTAGGCATTTTCTGCCAGTCTACCTTAGGGTGATGCAGAGACAAAACATGGTAGGTGCCACAAAATTGAATGTTAACTAGAAAATAATAAATATATGATATAGGAATAAATAGGTACATAGATAAATACATATAAACAAAATATACTTTGTTAAGAGAAATAAAAAATATGTTGATGGTGAAATACGATTCCAACAAATCACCGCTGGGACAGTTCTGCCAATTTCCTGCGAAGGTGTTCACGTGCCTTGACTTTAAATGAATATCCACTGGTTGCCATTCTGATGTTCTGAGGGAGCGCATTCCAGAGGAGGATAGACTGAACAAAGAAGGAAGAGTGTATATGAAGTCAGAGCGGTGAGAAGGGCATAGCAGGAGCCGATTATTGGTGGAACGAAGATTTTTATTGTGATTAGAGCATAAATACTGAAAGTGAGAAGTTAAATAAGAGAGAGAAGTGGGTTTGTCGAGAATAGAGTACAGATAAGTCAAAGCTCTCAACTCTCTGCGCTGGCGGATGGGATAGCCATTTTAAAAGCGATCTTTGCGCAGATACATGATCGCTTTGATTCCACCTTCATTGTGAGAACCGCCAAACAGTGGTATGCGCTGCCGGAGCGGGTATTCCCCGATAGTTACAATAACCTGAGTGTCTTCAAGACGCGAGTGAATCGGTTTCTTCTAGGGTGTGTCTCATGGGGCAAGTTATTCAATATGACAGGTAAATTCACCCCCCTTAAGGGGAAAGGCAACGAAATTATCAGCCTGTATAAAGACGAAAAAGCTTAGGCAGTCAAAATTTTCAGGCACGCAATTTATCTAACACAATATGAACAATAATAATCACTTAAGTGAAAACAACCTTCCGTTTGGTTTCAACACTTGGAATCAGAACGCTTTTACATTTTGCAATATCCCATCAAGGTGATAATGGGTTTTTGTGTATTGATACCCGAAACGGGGTCAGGCGTCCGTCCTTGAGGCGTGCCGAAGAAAAACTGATGAAAAATTAGCAATTTGTGGGCGTGGTTAATATCCTTACTTGAATTAAGCTTGATTTACACTAAACTTACGTGACGTGTCGTGTCAGAAGTCTATCGACGTCATATGTTTTGTATCAAGGTGTGCACATTATTCTGACTTAACTTTAAGGTACTAGGTACTGATTAAATATACAACTATCTTTGTCATTTGTATGACAAGGAATAAAGATGACAATTGTGTTATGAGCTGTTTAATTTAATCATCGTTAATAAGTCAGGGGGCTAATGTCGAGCATTTTGGGCTAAGTCTTATAATGCTTAATGGTTTAAGTTTAAAACTAAGCTTTTATATCGTGCAAGGTTCGTCTAGGTAGGTTTCTGCCAATAAAATCTTCATAATCATCTAGTGTAGCAGTAGCCACCAGTGGCGAAGGGTCCCTACAATACGATTCCTACCGGCTTCCCTTTGAAAAATAGCACAGGCAGTATAGCCTACTATTGGCAAATATTTATAATTAGCTTTTCGTGGCCAGGTAAGCATTTGTAGCCCGGCTTACCTCTTACAAAAATTGACCCTTTGCCACTGGTAGCCACATAACATTATTGCTGTATTAATGAGCCTGCCTATCTTGATGGATGTGGAATTCTACCAAAGGTAGTGTATTTAAAGAAATATTGCCTAATATTTATTTTATAGGTATTACTAGGTCCATGCGCAGTATAAATCACAAATTAATTAAATACTTAACGAAACTTAATTCAATTATCGGTCGCCTTCGAAATGCCAGTAACTTTATCTAATGTTTTACAATTAATTCTGTAATTAAAGTTTTGTGTCCCCCCTCTCCCCTCCCTCGCCTTTACATAGAACATAGTACGATGACGTCATGTGTATAAACGCAACGTGTGGACATGCGTGCACGCACACATTGCATATAGCCGTTTAAATACGTGTTCTAAAGGAGCGTTTGAAAAGTGTTAGTACTTGACTGAAATACTAGAACTTGAATAGAGAACTGGCTGCTTAATTATATTTGGGAAATTAAATTGCATCCATCCATACCGGTGTGTAGAGTAAAAAGTGGGTAGTAAGCAGCGTTGCCAGACGTCCCGATTTTGGCGGGACGTCCCGATTTTTAGCCCCAAAATTAGATGTCCCGCGCGGGACAGGCTCAGTCCCGCTTTTCGGGGATTACGCAATGGTGCGGCGCGGCGGTTATTATTATAGTAAAGTAACTTATTTTCATTAAAATATATTTTCGGTGGCTATCTATAATCATTGTAAACATAATTTGAAACTCAAATATAAGGATAGTAACCTAGGTAGGTACTTATTAAAGGTACTTACTTATAAGGATATTCAGCAGTTTAATTTTTATTTTTACTAGGTATTAAAAAATAAAAAATAAACTGCTGAGTGTCCCGCTTTCGACGAAAGAATCCCGTTTTTTTTACTCAAAATGGTTCAAAATCCCGCTTTGCTCAAAAAAAAAACTGGCAACGCTGGTAGTAAGTATAGAAGTAATACAGGCACATAATAACGTTTTATGTTTGTCTCTAGGGTGGACAACGTATACCTGCGATGTCTCTGATATTGCAGGTGTCCATAGTCGGTGGTGACCACTTATCATCAGGTGGGCCACCTACTTACTTACTTAAGAAAAAATAATTATTTACTCATGAATGTCTTGCATACATGTTAAATCAATGACTTATTTATTACAATTCGGAAAAATCTTGAAAAACTTCATACAATTTTTTTTCACAGATCTTCAGTTTAAACTATGCTCGTATATTCGTTTCGGCAACCATAGCGACCGTGGACTGTTTAAAGGCTAAGATGCCATCTTGCAGATTGCATCTTAGAGGAGTCATAGTTATGCTTCTATTAAGTTAGTTTTATTCAATTTAGATTTTGACAATTCAAAATTAATTACATACATATATTAGTAGGTACCTAACAGTTACTGAACCTCCTATTTTCATTTGTCACAAATGTTCTCAAGTAATAATACTAAATAAGCTTTCAGTATACGGGTTAAATGTTTCAAAATAACAGCAGCAACGGCCTATACGGTGCATTTCACAGTAAGCAATAAAATAAAACAACCAATAAAACGTAAGATCAAATATTGAGATAGCTAAGTGCGAAATAACGCAACCGTTACGCGCTTTGTGGTTTTGTCCGTTATTATTTGAAACAGTTATATTTGAATTGCCTTGTTGGTCTAGTGGTCGGAAGCACAGCTGCTGAGCGTGAGGGCCTGGACTCTGTTCCCGGGTCTGGCAAAGTGTTATTGGATTTTCCTTTAGGAAATTCTTAGTAGCAGCCCAAGTCTGGATTTATGCCCGGTTAATGGCAATAGGCTCGCCCCCTATTACGTGGGACTTAAACATAACTGACGAAATGTGTGTGTACTATAGGTACATACACCACTGCCAAACCCTTCGGGGATTACAGGCGTGATGTTATGTTACATTTAATACTTAGTATTATAACTGCTTTATACATTTCTATTTTCTAGTGACGTCACTATTTGTTGTTGATTAGCATGGTTAGGTCAAAGTTAAGGTGGCTTCGTGGCAGATTGGTGAGTGATGAATTACTGATTATGTTAATCAGAAGTTAATCAATTAATTTTATTTGCTACTTTATTAAGTTATTATACTTAATTTACTAATTGACTTAAGAAATCTAGAACTTTTCTAACAGAAACAAAAAAAAACATGTAGATTTTCGCATATCTTGAAATCAACCCTTGGGGTAGCATGCCTAAAATTTACTAATGTTGATATGAAAGAAAAAGCTATAAATGCGTATGAAAGAAGAAACTTACAGTTATAGACTTAATACTGGCATTTCCCATGTAAAGCGCTACATAGAAAACAATGTCAAGCTTTCAAAAACCTTTTGTTGATTATTAATAATAATAACAAATACCTGATAGTAACTTTGCATGTCCTACATACTAGCTCCCACCAAATACTAGCATAAACAAATATACTAAACGTAGCACACTACATTCAACACACACATGGGTATATTATTATCAGCCATTTCTAAGTTCCCCCAGTAAAGCACATACGAGGTTAGTTTTAACTAGCAAACTAAGTATAAGCTACGGTAGATATGACACAAACACACCCATGTTGAAAGCTACTATTAAATAACCACATTAGTTACAAATTTATATAACCAAATAACATTGTATTTGACCAAATATCACCAAAAGCTCACTAAAAGAGTCTAAGTAACATGTTTGAAAAATAAATAATGAAAATTGCTCAAAGCAAGCATACCTGGTTCTGTTTCCACGTAGCGAAAAAAAATTAAAATGACTTACCTATTTAAATAATTATTATTTATTAGACATACCCCTTACATTGTACAAAAACTACTGAAATCGATTCTGAATAAACTGTACAACAACCTGCCTCCAGCAGGTTCCGTATATAATTATACTAAAAATAATGTTGTATAGTAGTCATTAAAGTAACTAATACGGCTTGGAAAGGCGATACAAACAAAATAAAACAGACCTATAATTATTTCAAGAATATACATAGATGTCATGTGTATTTTTTAATTTTCACTAATACAAAATAAATGGCCAGATATTAACTTCAAGTACGAGGCTCTAGGCGGTGTAAACACAGCACAGTGTATGCACACATGGCTAACTAATAACATTATGTCACACGCTAGCCTACCTAACCCACTCACCCGGTCATTTGTGGCAAGCTAGCCACTTAAGTACTGAATTCTAACTAGCTACAATAATTGATTTGAACGTAGCATAGTACATTAAAGGTAGAAACATTATTATAAAACACTTGATGCCATGCGACGTCAATGAAGAGCGCTCATTGCTAACATTTCATCTCCAGAAGCTACGTTTTGTCACACGTAGGATGGCGTTAGGTGTTAAAAGTCTGCTGCATCCTTAACACAATCACTCGTAAACAGTTTTCGAAGTACTTAATGCTTAGTACCTACACTAGCCACCGGCTAGACTAGGCGGTCTAAACGCAGCACAGTGCAACACACAGACAGCTAATATTATCATATCAGTGGCGAGTACCTGAGTGCACGCTCCACGCATGCGCATACATAAATGTGTGGACTGTGACTGATAGGACTTGATACTTGTCACGAATGTTTGAGTTTATAAATGGTAATTTAGAAGAGTATTTTGCAGGGCTAATGAAATAGCCCAGAATAGTTCATTCGTATGGAAAAAGTTAACATAACCAAGCTTAAGTTTTAAATGGTCATTGCTAGTTCTTACAGCATTTTTCATGGGTTAATTTAAAATATAATGCTTGGCATCATAGCTGTTCTAGATGTATGACGAAGATAGGTGAAAGCTTATGCTTGATGCAATTAGATTAAAATACTTCTTGTAAACAGATTTCAATAACTTTCTTACAAAAACAACTACTAAATTGTGAAAATCACCGGAAATAATCCTACGCATAGTAATATGATTACGTTAGTAAGAACATAAACATTGACAACTTTTTTATTACTTTCTATCATTGTTAAGCTGTGAATTTCTAAACTCGTATTTTATATTTCTGTTTACACAAAAGTAAAAGTCGTATCCACTTCTTTAACTAAAGGTTACTCCTTTATCTCTGTTATATGTGTGTGTCTTTGTCAATAAATTCTGTTGGGTTTTATAACCATAAATTCTTATAAAAGTAGATAAATAAAAGATAATAATCAGGATTATACGCAACGAAAGTTGTTATCTTTTTATGAATATTTGATTTTTGGACAAAAACTATTTCTATTGCTTAAATTGAAAACATAAAATATATTCAAGCTTTAGGCAATGTTCATAAAACCTGTTCAATAACTATAATTAAGCCTATTGTTAAATGTTTTCAAGACAGCCACAAAAACTGAGTGTCAGTGACTAACATCGTTTTTTTATCAATTATTTATTAAAATAATCACAAGACAGCTCTTCTATTTCTGAGAGGCTCAAACCGATTCAGTGTGTAATTATTTTCAATACTAATAAAAAACCTAAAATGGTGTCCGACACATGACAACATTCGCGCATAAGTATCAAAACTCGTTGGTTAAAGTACATCGAACACGCTATATGGGTCTTGGCCAGGCAACTTTTTCTTGCGCACTTTAGTACTAAACTGACTCGCGACCTGTCACATGTTTATACTATCCTGGTACTTTTCATATGTGTATGTCATAGTATGGTCGTTTTAAGAAGGTTTTAGGCAGTTTCAATAGAGCTTGTTCGTGAACGGGCGCCGTCTGTTGGGACTGGTCATCTCTGAACTGCTATGGCTAATATTTGGAGTTGTGTTTACTATTATTCTAGACTTTTACATTGTTCTCTCATATTTGTGTTATTTCCGACAAAAGCAATGTAACCATGATATTGTAATTATTTGATTTAAAAGAGTAACCATGGAGTTTCTTGCCCGTTCTTCTCCATAGGAATCTACGCTTTGGAACGGCCTAGAATCTAGCTTCATCATTATGACTAACTGACAGACTCCTTGACAATTCAAAAGTACCTGTAATTGGTCTAATTGAAATAAATGCTTTGACTTTGACTTTAAGCTATTTAAGGTCCGAAGGACCGGAGGCCTTTTAGACGTTATAATATTACAAATTAGGGCTAAACATTTTTTGACGCATCACTCTGTGTCAAAACGATTGACAGAAAAACAATGATGTTTTAAATTACTTTTACTGCTAATTGTATTCAGTATGATGTCGTGAAAACTCAGCTTTTCTTGCATAGACAACTTTAAAGGTAGGTATTCTAAAATCCCGAGATCTGTGACATCTTTATGCTATCCTAGTCCGTACTTAATGTTAATAGAATAGACACCTAATATTTATATTTTTTTTTATGCTTGGCTGACCTGATAACGACCTGTGTATAAAGTCGCTCTGCGGATTCAGTTTCATAAAAATCTGAAATAATAATGAAATCCAAAATTATCTGTAAGTACCTAACAATATTCATATCAAAATAATGAAAAGTCTGAATGAAAGCTTAGAAAATCATTTTAAAATGAAGTGCATATTCGAAGATTTTAAATTATCATAATCTTTTTTCATCTTCATAAATAAATTCATAATAAACACAGTGTTGCCATGCGACAAAAAAAAATATAACTCGGCTCGGCTACATTGTTAGTACACTAGCAACACTTCACTACGAACTACTACGAGCTAAACAATCCATTTCCTCCAATTACATTGCGAATTGCACTACATGACTCGTCTGACATAGTAATATTTTTCATTCATATTCTTCCTAACATGGGTGGCAAGCATTTGTCTTATATTGCTAACTCGCGCCACTTCTCTGTGGTATAATAAGCGATCTAATTATTTATCTGGTGGAAATGGAGCTTTATTGCAAAATAATACCTTATATTTATTTCCTAGCTTAAAACTATATTTTTCGTTAGGATGGCTAAAATATAACCAGATATTTTCCGCTTTAAAGATAAGTTTACAACCATTTCATTTATTTTTAAGTTCTCTTTAAAAATAATAACAACGGCCAGCACTTTTGCCTTTTAAAAATAGTATGCATTTCAAAAACATTTTTAATTTGATATCATAGGATTATTTCGACGAATTATTAGCCAAAATATCTACCTAAAAACATGACTAACTCGAAATTTTGCTGACACAAATTATAAAATAGTTTTGATACCAATAATTATTGCGTCCGGTAGAAATTCGAGCCGTATGCAGACTCGGCAATAACTTGTATTGCTGGTTAGCAAATGTGGCTATTGTACTAGTGAATCAAGTTTTTGTATTGTACTATCCCTTACGAATTAAGCAGATTTTTTGTAAGCGTATTGTATGTACGCGAAATTGATTTAAAATGTTTATCAGAGAAATATAAAATTTATTACAAAATTTAAAAAAAAGAACGATGGTGCTCAGTTCGCTACAGATTATTTTGTGGTTTTAGGTTTTTTTTAATAAGTAAATATTTTTGGTTGATGTTTTAAAATGCATGAATGTGTAACTAAACTAACAAGCACATTCAGAACTGCATACCTAATTATTAACCATTTCTGCCAAAAGCGTTGCGAAAAGCGTAAATTGATTTTCATAATTAATTTCGCTAAGGATGATAAAATTCCATTTTTAAATCGCGTCAGTTTCTCATAGAAGTTCTAAATCGGAGGGGCGCATTCATGTTTGGAACTCGTACGCCAATCATAACTTATGCTAAATGGAACTGGTTAGCAATGCCTTGTTACGCAACTACGTTTAAAAAAGAAACCAGACTGTTCGCTTTAGGGTTTTCACTTCATTTAAATTGTGTGTTGAGATTTCAAGTGTGTAATTTTGAATGTGAATTTAATTAAAGATTAAAAATGTGTGGGTAATTTATCGGTACAAAAAAGAAAGTTTATGTAATACGTAAGGAGTATCAAATGCTTGATGTATAATTATGAAAGCGATAGGTATCTGTTGTGGGATTACTGTTATTTGGCATGGGTTAAGCAAATATTGTATTTGTATTTGGAAATTAAACCTTTTCAGTAATTTTGTCATGTTTTATTTTAATCTTGGGAATACTTTAGAACGTAAAAAGCTGATAGTTATTGATACCAATGCACATTCTAGTTTAATTTACCTAAATAAAAAAATACTTACGCAGCCTATTACACCGAAAAAAAACTTAACATTCCCAGTAGAGAATTTTGAGAATTATATCTCTTTGTTTAGTCAGAGCCATTTTTTTAAATACTAGACAGGACAATGCAGATGTTAAGATCTGAATCAACTTTCACTTGAAATATAAAAGTCTGTCAGGCGATTTAAAGTCGTGAGTATTATATTAAATGTTGTTACGAAATTAGAAATGGTGGTTCATATTTAGATTTTTAAAACATCAAATTGATCATGGTATTTAATATAATAAAATCTTCTTTAAACTTTAGTCTAAATAACTTTTACATTAGTCATAGAACACTCAGCGTTGCATAAGCTTTTTCAGTCCCAAAAAAATATTATTTTAACCATTTCAACCCTACAAAGCTTTCTTAACAGCGGCATGTGAAACGCTGAATATGTCCTTTATAATTTCTGTGCAATAAACCGAACGCGCCACGCGTGAAAGTACCGCCGAAATGTCAATTGAAATTGAAAAAAGAACAACTTTTTATCGCTGGCTGAATATCACGGTGATCAATGTCATTAAAAAAAGAATTAATAGCCCCAGTATTACAATGCGCGCTTTTGACATATTTATAGATTATCATGATTGACGTGTGTGTGAATGAATAAATGATGTCGATGCATGATTTGAATAGGCCAATGAGCACCAGGAATTCAAAATGTACAAAACTATCAATTACCCTTTGCAAATAAATTCCAATGGAGCAAAACGGGTGCTAAGAATTGGTATTCCCTCTTACATTCGTTAAAACAAATATTATATTGCACCATAGGTGTGCCAGGATACACTAACTCAAATTCTAAGCCACACAAAATCTATATACAGCTTTCAAACTGGATGGAGCGCATGAATAGAAAACAGAAATATAAGGAAAACCACAAATCACTAAACTTTGAACCGTTTGCTAACGATCGCCGCGCTACCTATCCGTTGTACGTTGAATGAATCTGACGTTTCGTGAATGTGTCAAGCGCTAAACATTCCCTAGAACTTACTCAATCCAAGAAGATTGAAACTAATGAGATTTTTGATGACCTAAATGACACAGAGGCAAGACATTCGTCGCTTGTCCTTAGGGCTTAATCGCTGCATCAAGACAATTATTTATATTTAATACGTATTTCTTT